>LFZN01000480.1:0-12819 GCA_001578235.1 Pseudocercospora eumusae
GACCCGTAAGCCGCCCTTACGTACTTCCTCGATATAATCTACGCCTAGCTATAGTTCGGTAGAGGTACGTACGTCGCGGCCGAGAAGCGCGATATTAGTATACGCCTACCTCTCGTAGAAGCACGTTTCTCGCTAGCCGACATCGACTATAAATATACTAACGAGGACGACGATCCCTAGAAGCGCGTACGCGGTATAGGCCTATTAGGTATTTACGGTCGCTATAACCGTCTTACGGTAGAATAATAGAAGGACTATCGTAAATACCTACCGATAGAAGTATAATAGTAACTCGCTAAGCTTACGTAGAAGATAACCGCTACTAAGACGGAGGCTATTACTAATATACTAAATATCTTTATAATAAAGCCTAAGCCTACGCCGAGGAAGAGTACGCGTAAGAGTAAAGCTAAGGGTACTAAGAGTACACCTACTATACTAAATACGCCTATTACGATCTCGGATAACGAAGATAGCGACGGCTTCGCGCCGCCGGAGTCGGCTACTAAAAAGCGTAAGCGTATAACTAAGACCCGCGCATAGCTAGCTAAGAAGTTCGTTAAGGTAGACTAGACTATGTCTAGTAGCGACTAAGACACGTACACGACATTACTATACTATTATCTAGTCCGTAGTAGCTATCTACACTACGCCTAAGTACATCCTACTACCGGTACTATATATAGCTATAGTATTATCTAGCCTATAGCAGCTATCTATACTACGCCCGAGTACATCCTACTCTAGTACCGCATAGTAGGCGGTACTTCCTCCGTCCGTAGGGGGGTATTATTACGGTAGGTATACGCCGCCTCTACGAGGTAGGAGTACACCGCCGCCTCTAGGTAGATAGACATAGAGGTAGCGTTCATAGATAGACATTAATCACATACACTTGCACATTAGCTCTCATTTGGTCTAGACGTACCAGCGTCTTATTAAGACTACTCCGAGGATTAAGCGAATGTGTAGTACATGAATAACTTCTAACTAATTAGGATTAGTGGAGGACACTAGGACGCTACCCTAGTACCTTACTACTGTACTATTATAGATTATTAGTAGACATGCGCTATAGGCTTCTAATTAGGTGAAGTAAAGGGGTTTCGAAGTATTAATAATAGCAAAGTAATGCTACGTAGTAAACATAAGACATTATTATTTTTTTTAGGGTTTAGGTAAGGTGTTGAAGCATCTAGTCTTAGCGGAAGTAAGGTACTAAGGCAGCATAGTGAGAATCCCGATAATCTTATTAGTCCTCGTTATCGTGTTAATCACTTTTGTTAGCGCAATTTACTGAGATGTCTTCATTCACTCGTTTCTAGTGAGTCTAGTATTATGTGTCTAAGTAATAGGTTTCTAGGTTAGCCGCTAGGTAGGTCGCTAGGCAGGCCGCCGCTAGGTAGGCCGCCGCTAGGTAGGCCGCCGCTAGGTAGGCCGCCGCTAGGTAGGCCGCCGGTAGCATGCTACTATACTTTACACACTCTGTTAAAGAAAGAAAGAAAGAGAAAGTTAGTAGAAGAATAACATCCTTTATACTCTAATTAACTACTTACTCTTACATTACATTATTACTTCGTAAATTACTTAGTAAATCGGTAAGTAGGGGAGTAGACAATCTAAGTTGTTAGATGAATCTCTACTAATTCTAAGGTCTATAAAGCTTTATTAGACTATTAGCTAGCATGTCCTATGTAGCTAGGTATTCACAATGTATGCGCCCTACTTCGTATTCTTATCGAAGCTAGCATTAATGAATGTCTACATGCCTAAGCTTTATGTCGAGTTTGCTTACATTAGCCTTAATAATCCGGATAGTCTAAGTATTGTCGCAATATAGAACAGGGACATCGCTTAATATAAGTCTAATGTTACTAAAGAAGCGCTTCTACTAGATTATCTCCGAGCCTACATGTAATGCCGCAAGTAGCTTAGCTTTAGTTATTAACTTTGTAACGGTTAATTGTCGTACTACCTTCCAGTTTACTAGTCCATTAAAAAGGCTGAACACCTAACCCTCTAATGACTATCTAGTTCCTTTATGATCCCTAAATAAGGCATCTAAGGCTCCATAGAACTTATGTAGTTTATGGCTTAAGTAAGCGGTAATAGTTGGTCTAGCATCGTTATATTCTAAACATAGCTCCTTTATCTGTAGGAGGTATTTAATACACTAGTCGGCAGCGGCTATGTCACATTGTCGAGGATTCTAAAGTACTTTAGAAAGAAGTAACACTACCTTCGTAATATCGGGTCTAGTCTGAATAGCTATAAAGTTAAGCGAGCTAATACGGCTTTAATATACTAAGATTAACGCTACGTCGAGGTGTAGTTTTACTAGCTTAGTTAGCTTTTTATATAGTTTATATCTAGTAGGTAGAGGTGCTTCTACCCTTCTACCTATCTTAGTATTCACGGCATAGCGTTTCCCCATCTTCTTAGCGTATGTCTTTTATAATAACTACAGCTATTTAGTAGTGCGATCACGTATGACTTTAATGCCGAGAAACCATAACAACTTTCTAAGGTTATTAAGCTTATATTCCTATATTAACTTCTTCTTTAATTCCATCGCTTTCTACTTATGATTCGGGTAATATAGTAGGACAATGTCATTAACATAAAAGAAGATGAACACATGCTTATCTTTATCTATGTATAGATAGTTAACATTGTCTACTAGCATCATACCTAGTTTCTCCTCTAAGGTAGTAGTAAAGTGATTATACTATAAGCGCGGTAATTCCTATAGTCCATAAAGTGCCTAGATAAGTCGTAGGATCTTTCCTTTCTACTTAAACCCTTTAGGTAGCTTTAGGTAGAGTGTGTATAGCAGTGTAGCATTAAGGAAAGCATTCACTACATCCATCTACTTAGCTTCTAAGTTAAACTTAGCAGTAATAGCTATTAATGCTCGAAACACCCGCGCTACTAGGGTTAAGGCATAGGTATCTAGGTAAGTATTCTTTTGTAGGTTACCTCTTGCGCATAGTCTAGCCTTAAACTTTACTAATCGCCCCTCTACATTACCCTTATACTTAAATACCTAGGTAAGAGGTAGAAGGTCCATGTTATCTATTAGTATGTTAATGTCCACCTATTCGAACGTTCTAGTTTTTAGCGCCTTCTTAAACTCTACCCTTACTACTTGTCTCTAATGCTCTTTAAACTAGCTCTTAAGTACTTATCTCTAGTTACGAGGCTTAGGTAGTAGGTTAGAGATCTTTAGAGTAAGGTTTAGATTATCTTTAGCACGTAGAAGTATTAGTAGTAGATCATTATCTAACTAATGGTTGTCTATAGCTTAGTCTAGCTTTATAGATCTAGCTTCATACTTAGAGGCTATTAACAAGCTGTTAAAGGATAGAAGATGCCTCGCTTATTCTCGAGTACTAACGTAGTAACGGTAAATAGCTAATATTCTTTATCGCTTGTTTGGTTCATTTACTCGATAGTACGGGCCTCCTATATTAGGTAAGTAACGATAAGAGACATCTTCTAGCTTAATTAGCATTAGCAATTTAGCGAGTTCTACCCTTAGTAGGTTCATATCTATGTCATCTACATAGCCGAGTGCGTCTACTTCTTCATAACTACTAGCATCGTTTAGTTGTATTAGTCGATTAAGCACATTATCGCTTAGTAGATCGAGTAGGCTTAGGTCGATTAGAAAGTCTTGTTACTAGTTGGTATTATCATTCCAACCGGGGAGACTTAATAGGTTTAGTAAGTCTAGTATAGTCACCTCGATAACTCTTAGTTCGTTAGTAAGGCTAGGCTACCTTGTTACCTTAGCGTACTATAGATTACTGTTAGGTAGTAGTTGTAATGGAGGTAGAATAGGCTCTTCTGCGGGCCCTATAGCGTCGACTATTATGAGTCGACCATGTCCTAGTAGTACATCCACCCCCTTAGCTCCAAACCGCACGATGTCTAGAGGTATTTCATATACCTACTATAAGTCATTAAATTAGTGAACTAATGCTAGTAGTTATAGCTCTTTAAGATTACTATATTTAGTTAGTTCTTAATTAGTGAGATTAATACTAAGATTAGCATTATATCTACTATAGAATTTTAACTCATTAAACATAACATCCCTCGTGCGTAATACTATTATTCGTAATAGGATCCATATGCGATAGATAGAGTGTCCTTCATATCTACATAGGTATCTAATATGCGTGCGAGATACGACCTTCATAGTCTTTAGAAGGATGTCTTTACGCTTTCGTAATGTTAACTTAGTATTAGCTTATGTGCCGTAGATTAACGGGTAGGCTCGAGCTCTAAACTAATAGACGTAAGCAACATTAGGCTTATGTCTAGTTATAATCTTATATAGTATTCGCATTGCTAGATTAGCCGTCCGAGAGCGTAGTGTTCTATTAATTAAGAAGGTAGCTACATGTATAGACTTAGGCTAGAGCTTATGTAGAAAGCTAGTATGTATTATAAGTGCCCTTACAACTTCAATGATTATACGGCTAGTACGCTCTATAGGGTCCTATTCTAAGGTGTATAGTGCCGTAGGTCTCCATGTTATTTAATCATTACGTAGGTAGGACCGGAAACGAAAACCTCTAACTACTCCTTTATTGTTAGATAATAGAAACATGATGTCTCTACTAATGCTTCTTACAAAGGTAGCAAGTTAGCTCTAGCATTTTAGGAGGGTAGATTTAGTACGGTTACTTATTATCTAGCTAAAGTGTAGGCCCGTGTTTAAGTTATACGCATAGAATAGGTATCTATTACTATTATATGCCGTTTCTAATTCCATTAGATCTACAGCAATGTGTCTATATAGAGTAAGAATTAATACGTCATGCTTACGTAGCCTTCGAGAGATAAGTCTCTTACCCTTTACTTATGTATAGACTAGACATAGAGGCGTTCTTAGCACCTCATTATCTTATAAGTAATCTCTTTATATTCCATTAACCCTATTAACCAACTCTTCTACTCGCTCTTTACTTAGATGTCTAAACACCTTATATATCTATTTAAGTAAGAGTTACCGAGGTAGTAAGGACCTTACGGAGCGGCGAGATGTTGCGTACGTTTCGGGGTAATAGTATCTAACTATGGTGCTATAACTAAGTAGTTAGAAAGGGTATGTCCGAGGCCGACTAGTCGAGTCGGTAGGCTAGTCTAGCGGCGCTTCGCCTTCTACCTCGCTAATAACATCGAAGTAGGGTATGCCTTTATTAGGCCTAATAAAGGTAACTAAAGGCTTCTTTCGTTAGTTATAGAGAGTGTTATCTAATTCGTTATATCTAAACCCTCTATAGTAGAATAGCGTGCCTCCAACTATATTAGTATAGAAGTTAGGGATGTATAGGCACTCCTACAGTTTAATCTACATAGGCCTACCCTTAACACTTTTTACCGTAAAGGACGCTATTCTAATAGCGATAACCTTGTTGTATCTAGTACTAGTTACTACGGTAGACCTTAGTAGAAGAAAGTAGGCCTAGAAGTTAAAACGACCTAGATAATTAATAATATTACAGTTAGATCCACTATTATACATTAAGGCGTTATAGGGGTCCTAGTTCTTCTTCTTAGTAGTAACTAAGCTTATGTAGTTAGTAGAGATTAATAATAATGACGGTAGGTCTTTATTATCTAGCTAAAAGAAGTAAGCAAGTAACAACTTATTAGATCCGTTACCTATGCCTACATCTTCGTCGTTATCGTCGTAATCTTCTCTACTACTTACCGAGTAGTCATAACATTGCTAAGCGATCTTTAATGCTAGTAGGTCCTTAAAGCGCTTCGCCTATGTAATATAGAATTTCTTATTCTTCCGTAAGTATAATTTAAAGTGCTTTAGCTTACCCTTCTACCTACTGTCCTTATCCTTTTCCTCTACCTTATCTCGTAGCCGATAATTAACTACTATACACTTTCCACGATTCTTACATGCCTTCTTCTTACTAAGGCTAGTAAGCTTAGCACATAACTTTAGCGTTCCCTTCTTTCCCTTCCCTTTTCCTTTATCTTCGATAGCTGCGAGACTAGCATTAGCTTTACTACTATTAGGCTCGTAGATAATACTAAATAAAGACCCCTTTCTTGTCGTAGGTCTAGGCATGTTGCGAGCATACTCGCGGACTATGCTAACTAGTTAGTAGAATATGTTAGTCTACGGGGAGACCTAATGCATCATGTAAAGCCCTTTACTATATGTCTCGTTAACATTCGTAATAGTAGTGTAGAAGTGAATAGGGAGGTTACTAAGTTCAATATACTAAGTCCTTTCTATAACCTTATATAATTCTAGCTATTCTTTATACTATTGTTTAGGGTCTTTAACTTACTTAGAGCTTATAAGGCGTTAGAGTTCCCTATTAAGGCTTACTCGCTACTACTAAGTATTAGGTACAAGCTTGTCCTTTAACCGTGTTAACATAATACGTAGAGTCGGTATAGCGTGTCTAGTCTTAGGGTTAGTAACATCCGAGTAATAGCGAACGTCTACTATAGCGGCTAGGTATTTAATCGACTTATTACGGCCGGCCCTAAAGCGCTTATATTCTATTCTTTATAGGTTATACACCTCCTTTATAACCTTAGTACTACCCTAATATAACGCGTTAGAGACAAGTCTAACTAGATTAAAGGTTAGTAGTTAAGGTTGGACTAGCTTAGGAGGCTCGGTGGTATACGGATTAGCATACTACTACGTCTCGTAGCCTATAAGATAGGTCTTAGTCTATTTAAACTAGCGGTCCTAGTCGCTAGGTCCTCGTAGGATGATAAGCTTAGTGCTACCGAGGCGGGTGTTAACCGAGAGAGACATTTTAAGGTTGTTTATAGTTGAGAATATATAGACTTAAATATACCGAGTATCTAATAATGCTACTAATAGATTTAGTAATGTTATTAATAAAAGAATCGTATGTTATCTCCTTTCTTACTAAGGAAGTCTCTAAGTAGGATAAAACGGATAAAATCCGGGCTCATAACTATTACGCATAGCGGTAGTTGATTACATTACGTAATACTACATTATCTAAATGCGGTGAGGCGCAAAAAAATAAGTAAATAATTGCACTTTTTATCTAAGTCTCGAGTACAGGTGTCATTTTTTAATGTCTAGCACATGCCAAGAAGTCACGTGAAGTCACGTGGTGACAGGTGACCTCGGCTATGTGTCACAGGGTCTACGGAGTAGACTTACTGTAAGTGCCGGCTGTAACTCGACAGGGCATTGATGTTATAGTGTTCAATTCATTGTATTATTAGATAATGAAGCTACGTCTATCTACTTAGGAGAAGAAGGTGACCTATAGGTGCACGTGCCTATTAACTAGTGTGTGCCTCCCTTCTACCTAGCCTCTATAACAAAATCCCCGGGCCTTCGAAAGTCCGCGACTACGTAGACTCGTTAGTAGCCTTCTTCTCTATATCTATAGACCTAAGGTCGCATAACCTATGCTTTATTGCTTTATAAAAGAAAATTCCTCTAGGTTTTACTCCGCGGCTATAGTAGACTTAGCGTCGTTAGCCGTTAAGTACCTTATTCTAGAACGGGGCTAACTCCTTACCGAGGTAACGGATATCGATAAGATCTATACGCTCTTCCGGAGACGTCTAATTCGGAACGTTCTTAGTTACCTAGTCTTTAAACTAGCGGCGCATCGTTAGTTAGAGTACCGCGAATCCCTCGTAGTAGATCTTAGCGTAGGTACCCTTTACGTTAATCTAGTCGATAATGTACTCTAGGGCGGAGCCTAGGGTAGCTTCGAAGCGCGTAACATCGATGTAGCTAAGATGCCTACCTATAGTAACGATGAATTAGAGGAGATCGGCCGGTTTAATACTTTACTACTATTACTTAGGAAACTTACGTAATACTTTAGCCATCGCGGTAGAGGGCTAGCGGTCTACGATAGCTAGCGACGGTAGACTAAAGGTCGGCTAGCGATACTAGCCGCTAAGTACTTAGTTCTAGAAGGGAGCGAAATGCTTGCCGAAAAGTCGGATATCCTAGATATCTAAACGTTCTACGGAGTTCTAACTAGGAATGTTTTTCTCCGCCTAGTTCTAGAATTATATATAGATCGTAGGGAGCGCGTAGTAACCCTCGACGTAGATTTTAGCGTAAGTACCTTTAGCGTTATATTGCTCGAGGGTATAATCGCTTAATCCTAGTACTTTGTCTCGAGTAGTCTTAAAGCGATTAACGTTTATGTCCTTAAGATAGGTTCCTATTACCGTAACGAATTAGAGAAGGTTATCTAGTAAGATCCCCGACTACTATTTCTCCGGAAATCTACGTAGGATATTAGCTATCCGCGGAGAAGGGTCGTCGTCGACTATAGATAATAGTAGTAGACTAAAGGGTTCGGGTAACGGTAGACGGAGGGTCGGCTTAGCTAAGTTTTTCTACTTCTTCGGGTTCGGCTTAATTAGAGGGTCGCCTACTCTACCGCCTATACGGCGTACGGCCTTAAGGATATTATAGTCCGGCACCTTTAGCGTAGGCTACTTAAAATTGCCGACTATGAAATTACCGCTATCCTTATCGACTCTAGAGTAGACTTTCTCGCGGGGGAAGAACTCCTAGACCTTAGGGCCCGTAGCTAGTTCTCTATCGAGGTGCCGAGTAAGCTACTCTATTTACTTATCGTTCTTAATGTAGTAGATAGACTAAGGGTAGCGGTTAGCGTAGCGCTCTAGGTAAAGTGCCGCCTATTCTTTAACGACTAATATCTAGCGTCGTAGGACCGTAGCTTTTATAGCGAAAGGTACGGCTAATTCTAAGAGCGAGGACATGCCGCGTAGTAACTAGCTATTCTCGACGACTACGTAAACTATTACTAGTTTTAGTATGTCTAAGTAGTAGTTAGCCTACTTTATAAAGGCTATAGCATCGTACTTAGTATCTTTAGCCGTATACTTAGCGAAGAAATCGTCTTATAGAAGAACGTCGTAGCTCTATATAAAGGCGAGGAAGTCGTTAGCGACCGGGTCGTAGAGTACGCGGATACGTTCGTAGAGGATATCCGGGAAGTTATAATTACTCTCGATATATCTTAGCTATTAAAGGTAGGTAACTACCGTAGCCCTCGAATAGGAAGCGACGAGGACGACTCCTACGTCTCCTTCTACTACTAGCTCCATTAAGGCTAATACCCTCTTTATTAGATCCTATAAGTCGGCCCGTAAAAGGTATTTCCCCGTAATTACTAGTTTATCGTCGACGAGGTCGGTATACGCTTTATATAACTCCGTAAAGCCTTATCGCGTAACGTAGCGGAAGAATAGGTTTACGAGGAAGTCTATCGGGCCTTCGCTAGGGTAGTAAACCTAGGTAGACGTAGAGTCCTTAGCCGCCTTCTAGGCGTTAGGCTTAGAATTTAGCGTCGGCTTCCTAGCTTCGCCGGCGTTAGGCTTAGAATTTAGCGTCGGCTTCTTAGCCTCGCCGTTAGTAGACGTAGAGTTTTAGGCTAGCTTTCTAGCGTTAGGCTTCGCCTTCCGCTCCGCGAGGTTAAGTACTTTCTAAACTTCGCCGTTAGACGGATCTCTAGAATTAGCTCTAGCCTTCTATCTATCCTACGCTCTAGTTATAGTACTCTTCTTCCTCTTAGTAGGCTTAGGTATAGAGCTCGTAGTCTTCTTAGCGGCTACCGGCGTAGTCTTCTTAGCGGCTTTACTAGGTACCGGGTTAATATTATCGGCGGCTACGCGTTTTAAGCCCGCGGTATCTACTAGTAGAACGGCCCTTATCGTAGTACGATCGGAAGCTTTCTCTTTATCGGCGGTAGCTTTCGAGGTAGCCTTCTTAATAGCTTTAGTAGACTTAAGGTCGGCGGCCTCGCGCCTAGCCTTTCGTTCGGCGGCCTTAAGCTCGGCTTTTCGCTACTTTAACTTCTCGACGTAGTCGATTTCGCCGACGCGCTTCTCTATATCCTTACGTCTATCCTTATATAATTTCCGAGGCGGCGTCTTAGACGCCTCGCCGCCCTCGGAAGTCGATATCTAGGCGCGTACGTCGTAGTATTCCTTATTAATGTCGTAGAAGATTAGCCCTTCGGCTACCGGTATAAGAGACTATATTATATCGATAAGGAAGTAGCGTAGCCTAGGTAGAAATTAGCCTAGCTAGTTAATATAGTTCGCGATTATACGCTTTATATCCTATTTTATAACGCCGAACTCTATAATCTATATATTATTATCGAAGCTAAGTTCATAAGCTATCTAAATATAGGTCGATCGCTAACGCTATAGTAGGCGCTAGGGAAGTTCCGTAACCGCGACGTCGTAATTAGGAATGTCCTTACCGACGCGTGCTATAATAGACGTAAGGTCTTTTACGATCTCTCCGGATAGATCGGGTACCTTTATTAGAACTTAGAGACTATCCTAGAAAAGCTCGAGTAGACTTAAGGTTCCGGTAGGGTAGGAAATATAAATGGCGCCCTCTATTAGCTAGTATCGTAAGGCCGTATAGGCGATCGCTACCTCTCTATACGGTACGTCGCGGTATAGTATCGCCGATAACTTAGCGTAGGCGGCTATCCGACTATATCGTAGTACCTAGTATAGCGGTATGTCGAGGGGATTTTCGAATCTATATAGGATAGAATAGTTAGAATCGAAAGGTCCGGCGTAGACCTCTTCGACGAGCTTTCGTCCCGCTAACTTCTATTCTATAGAGCGAGCGTCCGCGTCGTAGGAAGGATTTAGAGGACCGGTTAAGCTATCCTTTATCTATCGTAGCGGATATAGTTCTCCTATACTCTTTAGGATTACTTTAGGCTACTTACCCGGAGGGACGAAGGTTCTATTAGAGTATCTTACTAACCCGTATATATTCGTAGGGTCGACGAGAGCCTTAGAGTAGTCGTCGAGGTCGAAGTACCGCGGTACGAGTTTAATTAATTTCTCGCGTAGGCTATTAGGCATAATGCGTATAAATTTATCGGCGCGTATTACGGCGCGGGCGCCTATAGTCTTCTCCCTTATGTCTTAGGATAGCTTCTAATTCGGCTAATTATCGAAGTTATACTTATCGACGAAGTCGGAGTAGTTAGGTTAGCTACATTCCTTATAGGTATCGGCGGCGCCTTTCTTACCCTTAACTATAAAATAAGCTTCGTATTTCTTATCGTATTTAGCCTTCTTCTTTTCTATAGCTACTCGGCGATCGTCCCTTAATTCCTCGGCTACCGGGTTATACTAGGGAATAACCTTCGGTCTATCGTCTTTTACCTCGCGCTCCTCTTTAGCTTTCTTACGAAAGACCTAAGTAAAGGTAGCGTCGGCCTTACGAAGCCTTAACTTCTCTTTAGCGACTTCGAGGCGCTTACGCCCGTATCGATCGTAGTCTTTAAAGAACGGGACGGCTACGTCGTCGAAGCCTTTTACGTAGGCGTAGTATACGCGATTTTAGAGACTACCTACTAGGTCGTAGGCCTAAGGTATAAGTATATACTCCTTACGACGGGTACCGAAAGGCGTTACGCGGTCTTCGTACTTAACCTCCTTAGGCGTATATAGCACTACGGTTAGGGGTAAGGCTATAGCGATGTTCTTAATTATCTCGTACTCGCGACTAATAAGATTGTTAAGCGACCTCTAGGTAGCCTATACTAGGTCCGAGACGGCGTTCGCCTTAAGGCTAGGGTAGCTATAGTCGATATATTCGAACATGTTAGAAAAGGTTAGCTCTATGTCCGGGTAGACTATTCGGAGTAGGGCGTCCTTAGGAGGAGGAGGAATCCGTACGACGCCTCCCTCCTTTATACTACTCTTAGCACCTTACTTCTCCTTATTCTTCTTTACCCGCTTTCTATCGTCTTTCTAAACTTCTTTCTTATTATTCTTTTTATTCTTATTAGCATTCTTCTTAGCATTCTTCTTCGTATTCTACTTTCCCTACTTAGGCTTCTTCTACTTTCTAGCATTCTACTTCTATACTTTATCCTTACTCTTCTCCTTACTTCGTCCCTTAGGAGGACCTTTCTTACCCTTTAGAAGCTCGCCTAATAAGGATAATAGGTCGTTATCGTTACTATCGCTATCGTTATTAGTAGACCTAGGTCCTAAGGCGTCTAAACCGGAGCTACTCTTACTAGGAGACCGCTAACGTAATACGGAGATAGGAGCTTTACCGGTAGACTTAGGGTTCCGAGGTAGAAGTATCGTAGGAGTAGGCGCTTCGGCTATAGGAGGAGTAGCTATAGGAGCGGGAGCTTCGCTTTACGCGCCTACGGTAGATATAGGCTCCTAAGGTAGGCGTACTATAGGAGCGGAGGCTTTAGTAGCGGAAATAGGAGTATTACCTACCGATGTAGTAGACTTACGTCTATCGCCTACTACTAGAGCGGCTACTAGTATTACCGATCTTAGTATAGAGGCGCGCTTCGCGGGCGAGGCTTACGGAGTAGCGGCCTATAGAGTAGCGACTAGTAGAGTAGCGGCTTATAGAGTAGCGACTTATAGATTAGCGGCTATTATAGACTAAGGCTCCTCGACGGGCTAAGGATCTAGCTCTATTAGTTATAGAGCCTCTATGTCTTTTTCCTATAAAGCTTAATCCTACGGCGGCGTGTCTATTACCTAAGGTAAGGTCGCGTCTACGATCTACGGCGAGGTCGCTACTACCTAAGGTAAGGTCGCGTCTACGATCTATAGCGAGGTCGCGGATAAAGGCGCGTCTACCGTCGCGGATAAAGGCGCGTCTACTATCTACGGCGAGGTCGCGGATAAAGGACCTAGTATAGACTTAGTCTCCTATAGCGTACCGTCTTCTACGAAGGCTCTAAAGTTAAGAGGCGTAAAACCTATTATAGATGCTAC
>LFZN01000481.1:0-15777 GCA_001578235.1 Pseudocercospora eumusae
TTAAAGAGACTAAAGAAGGAGCTAAAGGCTAGCGCCGTAGTCTACTATATAGGATAGATTAGACTAGGTACCGACGGCGGTACGCCGGCGTTCTATATCCTAAACGTTAGAGTCGGGTTAAACCTAGAACTACCGGATGCCCTTAAATCGTATTAGGATATCTTCGATAAAGACTCTATAAGTATCCTACTCTCTTTTAGGTAGACTAACTATACTATTAATCTTATAGAAGGTAAGGAACTACCTTACGGACTACTATATAACCTCTTACCTCGAGAGCTAGAAGTCCTTCGGGAGTATTTAGAGAAGGAGCTTAAGACCGGCCGCATTATACGTAGTACGAGCCCCGCCGGCGCTCCGCTCTTATTTATTCCTAAGAAGGATAGGGGTCTATATCTCTACGTCGATTACTAGGCGCTAAACTCCGTTACTATTAAGGATAGGATACCCCTCCCGCTTATCGACGAGACGTTAGACCGACTAGTTAGAGCTAAGTACTTTACTACGTTAGACCTAAAGGATACGTACTACCGTATCCGAATCCGCGAAGGCGACGAGTAGAAGACTACGTTCCGTACGCGGTATAGGTACTTCGAGTATCGTATTATACCTTTCGGGCTAACTAATATACCTACTACCTTCTAGTCCTATATAAATCGGACTCTAGTAGGGTACCTAGATAATATATGCGTAGTATACCTAGACGATATCCTAATATATACGTATAGCGATAATATCGAAGACTACTAGAATACGGTCCGTAAGGTACTCGACCGACTACGGGAAGCCGACTTATACTATAATATTAATAAGTATACCTTCGTAGCGGAGGAGGTCGCCTTTCTTAGATTTAGGGTAAACCGCTAGGGGGTTATAACGGATTTAGAGAAGGTAGCTACGATTACGTAGTAGCTAGTTCCTAGCTCTATATACGAGGTTTAGTTATTCCTCGGCTTCGCTAACTTCTATCGGCGCTTTGTCGATAGGTATTCGAAGGTAGTAGTACCTATTACCGACCTTCTAAAAAAGGATATACTATAGTATTAAGGAGAACGATAGTAGTAAGCTTTTAACCGGCTAAAGTAATAGTTTACTACTACGCCGGTGCTACGATACTTCGACCTAGCGAAGGAGGTCCGCCTAGAGACTAATACTTCCGACTTCGGTCTTTCCGGCATTATATTATAGCTTTAGGAGGACGGGCTATAGCACCCGGTAGCCTTTACCTCGAGGAAGATAATCGAGGTAGAAAGGAACTACTAAACGTACGACTAAGAGCTATTAGCGATTATATATTACTTTCGGACTTAGCGTTATTACTTTAGTAGCCTAGTAAAACCTATCTAGGTATATACTAATTATAACAACCTTAAAACTATCTAAACCGTTTAACGGCTAAACCCTCGTTAAGTACGATAGGCCGTATTCCTTAGAGGTTTTAATTTCGAGATTTACTACTAGGTAGGAAAGAATAATCCTATAGATAGTCCGTCTAGAAGGTAGGACTACTAGAGCGAGAACTATACGGTGAATTAACTGTTACTAACCCTCTAGTATAAGTTAAAACTAGTAGACGGCGAAGTAATGCCGTAGGTAGTTCGCATTACGTACGCCCGGGTTATAACGACTAGTAGATCTAGGGAGTCCACGACTAAGGAGAACTTAGAGACCGCCGGCGGAGAGTAGGCGGAAATAGCGAGCGAGACTTCCTAACTTACTAGCGCTACTAAATGCATATAGTACGTGCTACGCTCGGTAGCTAAGGTGTTACTAGCGAGCGAAACTACATCTACCGACATTTCGGAACCCTTTATTAGCCTTATTACTTAGCTATAGTACCGTAATAACTTTATTAAGCGGAAGAGGGATAAGCCGGAGGAACGGAACTAAGTACGTAGGCTCTAGAAGTAGAGATTCGATAAGAAAGGCCTACTTCGATATAAAGGTAGACTATATATTCTAGATAAGTAGGCGGTCCGCTAGGAGATCTTATCTACCTACTACGATTCGAAACTAGCGGGGCATTTCGGCGTACTAAAGATAGTCGCGCTCGTATACCGATCGCTATACTAGCCCGAGATGGAATAAGATATTAAGACCTATGTTAAAACGTGCCCTATTTACTAAAAGATAAAATCGAGTCGACAACTACCGTACGGTACGCTTACGAGTCTACCGATCCCCTCTAAAATCTAGTTAGAGATTAGCTTAGACTTTATTACTAAGCTACCGCCGGTAAAGTATAAGGGCGTAGTCTATAATAGCATCCTCGTTATCGTTAATAGGTTCTCTAAGATAGCGCTATATATCCCGGCATAAGAAATATAGAAGACGCTAGACTTTACGGAATACTTCTTCGAAAGGGTCGTATCGAGATTTAGGATGCCTAAAGGGATCGTTAGCGATAGAGGTTCGCTATTTACATCGGGTTTCTAGACTAAGCTATGTTTTTAGTACTAGATAAAACGACGTCTATCGACAGCGTACTACCCTTAAACCGATAGCTAAACGGAAATCTAGAATAGGACGTTAGAAGGTTACCTACGCTCCTTTATTAGTAAAGCGTAGGCGGAGTAGGTACGGTAACTACCCTTCGTAGAGTTTACCTATAATAACTCTAAATACTCTAGCATAGGCGAAACGCCTTTCTTCCTTATTTATAGAGAATACCCGAGGTAGTCGGAGCTATACGAGGACGTATAGCGAGAGGGGGAGGTACCGGTAGCGATAAATAGAGTCGAATAGTTAAGGAATACGCGTAAGATTGCGATAGAGTACTTATAGCGAGCGTAAGCCTACTAATAGAAGGCGTATAATAAGCGGTATACTATAGTAACGTTTAATAAGGGTAACCTCGTACTCCTAAGTACTAAGAACCTAAAGTTACGTTAGCCTAGCCGTAAGCTTAGTATATAATTCGTAGGACCTTTTAGGGTAGAAAAAGCTATCGGTACGTAGGCGTACCGCCTAACCCTCCTAATAACCTACTANGCGAGGAGTAGGCGAATATCGCGGCTCCCGAGATTCTTCTAGATAGTACCGAGGTATAGGAAGTAGAAAAGATCGTCGATAAAAGAAGCCGAGACGGATAGACGTAGTATCGATTACGCTAGAAGGGCTATAACGAGACATATAATACCTAGGAAGGTAAAGAGGACTTCGAGAATATAGATAAGCTTCTCGAAGACTAGGAGAAGGCGGATAGTAGGCGGAGGAAAGGTAAGAAGAAAATAAAAGAAAAAGAATAAGTATAGAGTCGCGTTTCTATTACTATAGAGTACTAAAAAATAAAATATATAAACTCTAAAACCTAGATAGTAGGCGGACCCCTAGCGGGTCTACTAAAAGATATAAATACGTAGGCGAAAAGTAACCCTTAGCCTTTAAAGGCGCGATACGCGTTATACGCGCTAACCCTAAAGCTTAGCATCTCTCTAGCGGCCTTTAAGGCGCTACTAACCGTAGAAGGCGTAGGAGTTAGCTACTATAGCGTAGCTACGGGAGCGGGTATAGTAGGCGGTACTAGTATAGTCGGAAGGGCGATACTACCCTCCTTATTATCTAAGATAACGTATACTAGCGTAGGCTAAATACGTACGCCGCTATCGCTACTACGACGGCGACGGCGAGGAGTTTAATACCGCGTAGTATATATTTTAACTAGATCGTCGCTAAGCTCCTCTATACCCCTAGCGGTGCGACGGCGGGTAGCGTTATTAGGGCGAGTATTATTAATAGGACGAGGTTCGCGATTATAACGCGTAGGTAGTAATAGAGAAGTATTACGAAGAGCGCTAGATATAAGGGCGGGGTCGGGATCGTCTAGCGATGCCTTACTATCGGTATTATTATAGACTAGTATAGGCGAAGCGCCTTTACGGCGACGACGGCGTTAGATAGGGCGACTACGTATAGGCGAGGTAATAGTAGTACCGATAGTAAAGCGACGGCGCTAGGTATCTACGGTAGCCTTCTAGTAAAGTAAGTCGCTTACTTACTCTTAGCGCTATTACTCTCGTCGCATAGCCTCGACGCCGCCTTAGTCGTAGAGGCGAACGCGCTCGGCGATAGTAAGAGGATTAGCGTTTTAGACGAGGCGCGTAGATAGTACGACGGCGGAGCGAGTACGCTCCTCTCTACGGCGGCGAAGTATATCGGTAAATATATCTAATAGCTCGTCGCTACTATCGATTTTATTAGGAGACGGCTCGTTACTAGAGTACTACTCGTAATCTAAATCGGCGCTATAGTTAGTTATAGTACGTACGCGTTAAAAATCCTACGTTAGGTTACGACGAGGAATCGCGCTACTATTACGCCTAGACTATATTATAAGCTCGCTACCTAGAGCGTCGCGCTAGCGGATAGAGTTACTAGACCCGGAACTAGAACCTAAGCCGGAGCGGCGTAAAATAGAACGCAGGCCGCGGACGGAGAGGTAGTAGCTACGGTAGGCTAAATTTAGGTACTCGTTATTATCGGAGAAAGCTTCTATACGGGAGCGACGGTAGCTAGTCTATAAGGCTAGGGTAGCGTTTAACTTACTCGAAGGTAGAGGTATACCCTAGTCGGAGCGCTAGCGGCGTTTAGACGGTATAGTAGGTAGCTAGTTATTCGCTTTATTAATAATAGCGCGGTCGTTGCGACTATTATCTCGTACTACGTATTTAGAAGGATACTATTTAAGGTTAGTACGTAGATAGACGGCGGAGAGAAGGCGGTACTTACGGCTAAGGAACCTCCTAAACGAGAGGAAGTACGTTACGACGGGTAATTTCCTACGTCCCGCAATTACTAGTTAAGGGCGAGGGCTTAGAAGTCTTATATAGAACGAAGAGCCGATATTAGTACGCCCTATTTAAGGCCGCGACGCGCTAGCTTATTCTCTTCTACCTTAATCGAGCGATTAAGTATACGTACGGCGAGATAGAGCGTACGCGCTACGCGCTTAGTATTCTAAGAAGAGCGAACTATTAAACGTAGCTCTTACTCGTCCGCTATAGTCTCCGAAAGGTCTAACATAATGCCGAAGTACTCCTTATATAGTTATCTAACGCGATTTACGCGACCCTACTATTCCGGCCCGAGCTATAACGCTATTAGTATACGTACCGAAGGTAGTCGGTAGATAACTTACTAGCTCGTAAGCGCCTTTATAAAGGTTTCTATATTTGTCGCATGCTTTATAGGTCGCCCGCTAATAGAGGGCGCCCGTCGTAAGCGACTTTGTATAACGCTTATAGGTAATCGTAACGACTACGGCGGAGGTAAGTAGGTCTTCTAGTCGCTACTAATAATTATCGTCCTCGGAAAGTATTTCTACTAGCTTACGAATCTCCTAGTATCTAGACCTACCGCCTAGGCGGTAGCCGATTATATACGTATCTACTATAATACGGGCCGACTACGATAGAGGATTAGTAAGGTTATAAAGATAGACGAAGAAGTATAATAAGCTAAAAGGAGTAGCTATAGTACGACGGTAGTAGTAAGGGAAGTTATTACGCGCGAAGAAAGAATTTTTAAAGGTAGAAGGATGTTTTAAAGTTTAAAAATACTATCTACGGATAGAGGGCGGGAGTGCTAGCTAACCTAGCAACTACTTAGTTAAAATAAATAAGCTACGCGTCGTAACTAAAACAATTACTATACGCGCCCTATATACGCTTAAGTAAAAAGAGAAGAGTTAAGGTAAGAATAGAGTTAAAGTAGGCGAATAGACTACGCGTATCGCATTTATAGAGCGAGTAAAGTCGCGTAGGTAGCCCGAGCGCCTCCCTATAAAGACTTAGTAGCTCGGCATCGGTCGAGGCTAGCGGGATAGCCCGAAAGCCTAACCTTAGGTACTACTTAGTTATACCGTAGGCGGTACGCCTACGAGTATAAGAGTAACGTTATAGTACTAACTTAGCCTCGCGAAAGCGATGCATTTACTAGGCGATTTAGGCTACTAAGGATATTAGCCTAGAGAGGAGGCGTATATAAGAATCCTAGTATTAGTTCGCTTACGGGCTAATAGGGGCGGCCTATCGCGATAGGGGTCGCGATAAGCCGAGCGTATACTACGTAGATAGACGGCGGATAGACGGCGGTACGATAGGGATCGCGATAAGCCGAGAGCGCTCGTACTAATAGCGATCGCCCGTTCCGATAGGGATCGCGATAAGCCGCATAGGCGGATAGGCGGCGGTCCTCGAAGTATAGGGATATAGAAGGCCCCCGGTCTCTCACTCTTTTAGAATCTCTAAGATTATTCTAATATACGAAATAGAGGCTATTATATCGTTACATAAACCTAATACTCGTATAGTATACCCTTACTTCCAACGATATCCTTACACTTTTAGGGGATTCTACCGTCCCTAGGGGGCACTACTAACCCCTACTCCGGCATATCCGTTCGGGAATCCTTTAAAAATTTTTTATCCCCCGCCCGTTATAGCCGATTTAGCCGCCTAAGCCGCTATACCCGCCCTATCGGTAGAAGGGGATAAAGAAATAGGCCTCTATAAAGGCCTCTAGGTGCTCCTAAGGGTACTAGTCTCGTAAGGAAACCTTCTAGGATATTCGTATATAAAGAGCCTATTTACTAGCGAGTTGTGCGACCCTCTTAACTAGGTCTAGAGGTTATAAGAAGGTCCGCTATATATCCCTTAGGTTTACCGCGTAAAGGCGCTCTTCGTGGAACTAGTAATAGTAGTAGTATACGGCCAACTACTATCCTCTCGACGCCGCTAAATAGTGAACGTATCTACTAAAGGTGCCCATCGAAGGGCTGGCTGCATAGCCATAGCCATAGCCATAGCCATCTAGCACACTCATCAATCTATCGCTATCGCCCTACATCGCGTTGCCTCTGCCATTCTGACAGCTCAGATACCAGCATAGGAAATCGTTGTATGCCGCATCCTCTGGACCTTTGAGAGCGTTGTTGATCGGGGTGCCTCCAGCAACAACGACGACAATCCAGTTCCGCAGTCACAGCTTCACGCACTGCCTTGCTATCGATACATCCGCCAATTTGTAACCATAGTCGGCTGCGGTAGGGACCAAAGTGCTTGGGTGAGTGTAAAAAGTCTGCTTCTCGCATTATACAGCAGCTATTTCGCTCACCCATCGTGTGGCCAACTCTGAGATGACAATAGAAAGTTATTTATTTCTAGGTTAGAGCTGCTCTGCACGTTTCGGGGTCATGCCCATGTCCTGTGCTCCAGGTTTTTACATGTATTAGACTCCGACTGCCTTGCTGGCTCTAAATTGGTTCATTATTGGTTCACCAACCAGCCAAGCCAACAGCTACAGTACATACAAGGAAATAAATATGAGGAAAGTAAGACTAGGAACCGGGCGGAGATATATATTCTTCCCCGAATCCCCATCCTTTCATACTAGGACTTGACCTCGATTACCTCACCCATACACATCTCACGACCATGCACTTCCTCCTCGTCATATCTTGGGCAGTACTCGCTCAGTGTGTACTCAAATATCACTGCGATGACAGCACCACCACGATCTATAACAATTGTAATACGGACGACACGGACGCCTGTAAAGCCGGTTGTCCCAACCAGGTAGGTAAATAAAACCCACCTAGGACGAAAAAAAAAATCCTAGCCAAGAAAAAAAAATACAAGAGAGAGTAGTCAAACCACAATACTAAGATTCTTCTTCTTTCCAATATAGTGTCCTAAAAAGGGCGATTATTATCAGACACTACGTGGAACGGGTGCCAGGTAAGGAATAAGATACGAAGGCGATATGAAAGTTACAACTTGCTGCTAAGAATTCTGTTCTACTTATATAGTCAGGGGCAATGCGACTGCTATTGCGTCCCGCTGATCAACGGATTCATCGGCCACCACGGCCACGGGAAACCCCCGTAAAAACCGGTAGTACAGTAATAGTCAGAATGCAAGAGGCTTCTTCCACGACCACACCGCAGCCGAGAGAAAAGAGAAATCTTTGTGGAAACGTATATTCTCAGTTGGCGACTTTGATCGAGAAAAAGAGAAAATCTCGGTGCTGCTCTCGCTTGTATTGTACTATTATTACATTCTGAATTAAGTGATTATCGATTCACATATCTGAAGCTGCTGGCCATCTATGTATGCCCAAGAACCACAAAGATATAATTCGGTTCACGCATCTCCAAGAGAAGAACCAACGCTAGCATGCAAAAAGCCACGAAAGTAAAATCATGCATGAACGGAAGACGAAGACAAAACGCCAGATGTGATGTGTTCCAAGCATAAAGTCATAAGATACCGCACCCAGCCCGTCGTTTCATAGTATACGTGCAATGATCACAAAACAACAACAATCTCGCCCCTCTCATTCCTCCGCAACCTCAAACTCTTCCACAACTCTTTATCCTCATCCTCCTTCTCTTTCTCGCCCCGAACATCTCGTTCTCGATGATATCTCTTCAAAACCTTATTAATCGAAAGACCATGCTGACTCTCAGGACCTTTGGTGACGAGACTCAAAAACAGTTCAGCCCGAGACTGATTGTATGCCACGATTTGGTTGTGTGAAGTTGGTTGAACGGACATGGGACGATCGTATTCAATAGCCTTCGGCAGGTGACGGCTCTTTCTGCTGCGGTCTTCGGACGAGAAGGAATCTTCGCGATGGCTGCGGCGATGGCGTCGTTCGCGTTCGCGTTCGGGACTACGACTTCGTGCGCGACGGTCTCGGTCGCGGTCGCGGTCGCGGTCGCGGTCTTTTGAGGTTGTAGTGGTGGAGTATGAGACGTATGAGGATTTTCGACGATCTTTCTTCGAATCCTTCTCCTTCTCTTTCGGCTCAGCAACAGAAAGTAGATTCTTGTCCCTTTTACTACGTTTCGAAGGACTGATCGGCGTTGGTCCAGCATCGATGCGATCTTCATAGAACTCATTGTCTGTGACAAGTCGCCCGAGTCCACCAGTCAGCCCAGAATGCAGAACTCTCCCACCCGTCGATGGTGCATCAAGCATCGGTTGATCTCTCGAGACCGGTCTCTTCACACTCGACAAGTCCAAATCCTCCACATTGCGTTTCCTCTTCTTATCGCTCTTCTCTGTTCCTTTTTTCTCCTTCTTCTCCTTCTTGTCCTTCTTATGCTCTTTCGGCGCAGGCGTGACAAACGCGTTTTGGGATTCCGCCAAATCGGGATACGAGTCGTAGCGTTCGAAGCTGTGCTGTAGAGGCGCATTCCCATACGAGTATCCGCGAGAAAGATATGACGAACCATCACCATTAGACACCTGCGAGTTCGCACCGTAAGGAGTAGCATGCTCCAGCATCCTCCTCTCATCCACTGCGCCCAACTTCGGAGTCGCGTCTTGTACCAAGAAATCGAAAACATTAACGCCTTCCAGCTCCGCAGCAGTTTGTGGAGGCGTAGGTGCTCTAGGGGGGACATCGATCACAGCCACAGCATTCATATCATCTCCTTCCACAACATCCTCGACGTATGCTCCTTTTGGCAACATCGCCTGCGAATGTCCGTTCGTGGACCTTCTTTTTTCACCTTTATTACTCTTCTTATTTTCCTTCTCCGGTCGATGGTACTGCCCGTAATACTTCTCCGACTCGGTCATGCAAGAGGTATGCGATTGGAAAGTCCCATTGGGGAAAGTTGTCATGCAATCGATGCAGGAAACGGGTGCCCAGCACTGGTTGTAGTGTTGACTGAGCTTCTTCTTTGTGAGCACGTCGCCGCAGCCTATGCCATGCATGCTGTTAGCGGGAGAGAAAAGGGTTTGGAGGGAGGGAGGGATGACTTGCCTTCGCATTGAAAGCTGACCATGCTGGGCGAGAGCGGCGAGAGCGGCGCTTATAGGATGTAGGAAGTAGAGGGGTGCGGTACGGTATCGATATGCCAGTCAGGAGGCGAAGCTCACGCGCAAGTCATCAGATGGGATGGTTGGAGTGTCGCGTTCGTTTCATGTGATCCTCGGTGCTAGAAAGCTATTCTGTCACGCAGGTGCACGGACAGTAAGACTCATTTTAGAAGGCGATTTTCTTAGTAGAAACAAGTCTAATTTTTCTACGTACTCGACCCTAACGTATATATACTAGTCGATAATGACAAATACCTAAAACATCCTCGGCCTAAAATAACTCGTAGAGGACGTTACTAACTTATATAGTATATTATAGCTATATTAGTACATCTAGTAATATACCCCCGAAAATGGGATGTAAGGATAAGAATGTTACTAAGTACCTATTTTCTCGCTCTTATAACTCGTCGTCGGTATTAATCTCGATAGGCTCGTCGATAGGTTCTAGCTTTATAAGACGAGCTATAGCCTTCTTATTCTTAGTCTTCTTTATGTTCTTTACCGCGTTCTATTTCTTCTTACGGCTCTCGATCTATTCGAGCTATTTCCGGATGTAGTCTTCGTACCCTAGGTTATTAATTATCTCCTATAACTTAGATAGGGTCGATACGCTAGCCTTACGTTTTACTAGAGTAGTACGCTTACGAGATTTCTAGATATACGGCTCGTCTTCTAACGGAGTTTCTTAACGAGAACGCTAGTTTTAGATATAGGGCCGGTCTCCTAGTAATGTCTCGTCCTATACGCGCTACCTAGTACCGAAGTCGTAGTACGAGGCGGCTAGAATAGCTATAGGGCGAGGATCGTTCTAAATATTTATTCCCGGGAGTATCTTACCTCTAAACCCTAGAATAGTCTTACCTCTAAATCGGCCTCGACTAGTACTAACGGTTAGCGATACGGTAATATTCTAGAGCTACGTCGGCGAAGTAGTAATACTCTAGAGCTAAGTAGTTAATATATCGTTTCGAAACGTAAGTTAGTCGATAGTCGCTTATAGATTAGCGTTCTTCTTTATTAACTCGTCCTAAGAGCCGTCTATTAGGTAGTTATAGAACACGTTCTTAACATATTAAACTTCTCTCGCTATTATATTCTCGTCGAGACGGCCGGTAAGATCCTCCTAATTAATCTCGCCCTTATCTTTACCCTTTACGTTACGCTATAACTACTTCTTATAGGCTAGCTATATATTCTTCTCTAACGTTATAAGAGCCTCGTTCTAATTAGATGAGTTACCCTTCTAGGCGCGTAGTATATCGCTATTTACGATCTTCTCGGCATTTCCCTTTATCCGTGCTAGGATGCTCTTAGCCTAACGAGTACCTCCCGAGTATCTCTTATTAGCGGTAACCTAAGCTTCTAAGCGAGATCCCTTACGCTTAGTATTACTCTCGTCCTAAATGTCTTATTCTAAGGCCCTAGAGTCTAGCGTAGTAACTAGGCGATTACTAGTCTACTTCTTCGGCGTCGTCTTCTTTAGCGTATTTTAGGTTAATAGCCTACCCGTCTTCTTATTCTACGGCGGAGGTAGAGGTCCTATATCGCCCTAAACTCTAGTTACTACGGCGTTACGGGCTTTACGGATACCCTTAAGGTACTTTTCTTTAGCTCTACGAATCGCCTCCTTTACCCCCTTACTCTCGTTCTCGTCTTCGAGTAACTCTTTCGGGGCGGTAGCCTATATTTTCTCGCCTAATATTCTCTTCTTCTCTTCCTTAAGCGCTCCTAATAGTATCTTTATAGCCGCGCTCTCGCCCGGTTAGAGTAGACGCGAGTTATTTATAGCTAATTTACGCGAGAGTAAGTTATTCTTATCGAAGTTAACTACTTCCTAGAACTTATACCTAATACTTAATTCTACGCGCTAGGCTAGAGGGTCGACTTAACGCTCGGTTTCTAGTTAATTTTGCTTACCCGTAGTACTAGTAATCGCGTCGAGAAGTTCTATAGCTTCCGATTATTCTTATACTAAAGTAGAGAATTCTTCGTAACTTAAGCTTTTTATAGGCGCGTCCATCTCGTTCTAGTAATAAGTAATAGGTAGATAAGGAGAGATAATAGTAGCGGTCGCCCTCTAAGGATAGTTTTAGGTAGAGGGGTAGAAAGAAAAAGAGTAAAAGTTAAGTAGAAGTTTACGAAAAGTTATAGGCGGGCCGTACGCTTACTACGGGCCGCGTAGCGCTCGGACCTTCTCGTCCGAAAGCGAGGTAAAGTTATGTAATAGCTAATAGGTCGACTACGGCTACTACCTAGACCCTATAGGTAAGGTACGTATAGGTAAACTAAACGATAAGTAAGTATTTATAGTCGTATAAATAAATATAATAGGCCCGTAACTCGTATTTTAAGGACCTCGCTCGCCCTAGATATTAGATCTAGGTAGATATATTATTATAAAGGCTTATGTTAAGGCCCTAGGAAGACCCGTTAGGCCTAGGGGAGCATAGTCCGAGCTATCGAATAAAGATCTCGTACCGTTGCGGGCTTAGTAGCTTTATAAGACCGTCGGCTAGTATACTATTAGTATCTCGCTACTCGACCTAGAGGTCTCCGTCTTAGTATCGTTCTCGGAGCTAGCATTATTATATGTCGACGTGTCTCATTTTAGTATCTAGACGAGCTAATACTTCGGTAATAATCCTTAGGGTCTACTTATTATTATAGAAGAGCTTCGGTCGATAGTTTAGTACTAGACTAATGTTTTAGAGTAATCTTTCCTACTAGATAAGCTTAGACCCGGCGTAACTAAGAGTATAGAGCTCCGCTTCGGTACTTAACTTCGTAACTATAGTCTATCGTACTACCTTATAGTCGACTAAGCCTCTAAATAAGAAGAACAACACCCCCTTAGATAAGCGTCGGGTATGGTTATCGTCTATAAATAATGCATCTAATGCTCTAAAGAAGTCTAGCGGTTATTGCGTAACGTTAAAGGCTACCTCGTCGGTAGACCTAAAGTAGATGCCGAGATTAGACGTTTCTAGAAGATATTCTAGATAGTAATCCGCTACGTCGATATGCTTATTAGAAGGATTCTTTAGGTACTAAGCTAAGAGTAACGTAGTATAGGCGATATTAGCTCGAATCTTATATACTACGTAGATAATCGACCCTACTCTCGATCCGAAAGCATAAATCTAAGCGGGAGTAGCCTATTCGTTATTCTCTATAGTAAAACCGTCCGGTAGGGGGGTCCGAACCTTCCTTCTCGCCTTCGTAATGCCGTACCGGTAGTAGATCTTCTTAATATAAGTGTCTAGGTTAATCTAGAGCCGTCGTTTTCCCCTATTACGGAACATCTATATACCGTAGAAGAAGCTTATATTACCCTTAACCTTTATTTCGTAGCGCTTACATAACTAGTCCCTAATTTCGAAGGCTTCGTCTCGTTCTTCTAGATTATAAGCGATACAGATGTTATCTACGTAGAAGAAGACGATAACTCGCCCTCGAATAAACATACAATCTACTACCTTAAATAATCTAATCTTAGTAAGGGTACTTCTTAGGTTATTGTACTAAAGTCGGGGCGATTCTTTAAACCCGTATAGTGCCTTCACACACTTAAGGAGCTTACCTAGCCTCCTATACCCGTCTAGAGGGTTTAGGTAGATCGGGTTTAGTAAGGTCGCGTTAAGAAAGGTATTTACTACATCTATCTAAATCGTCTCGAACCCGAAGTACGCTATAAGGGCTATTATTAGTTTAAAAGCTTTTATTAAAAGCGTAGCTACGTACGTGTCCTAGGTTATAGTTTAGAGATTACCTCTAGCGTATAGCCTTACTTTAATAAGTACTAGTAATTATGTATTATCGCCTCGATACTTCTAGACCTAGGTGAGAGGTACTAGGCGTTATCCTTATGCTTCTATAGCATCGACCTAATAGTATGTTCTAGTATCGAGTCCTTTATTAAATTCCTTGTTACTAGCTACTAGAAGCTCTATTTTAAAGCGATGTCCTTCGATCTCTTTCTAGCGGACTAGCTTAGGTAGTAGGTCTAGAATATAAAGCCTTATCTAGCTAAGCGGACCGGTGTTCGTAGTTACTAGTTAATGTTCCGTTATAGTAATTGTTTATATAAGGAGAGCCGAGTAGGTTTAGAAGATTCTTAACCGCTTATCCGTATTTAGCTATAGCTTAGGTTCTAGATTTAGTACGTTAGGTCGATTATGTATTAGACCGAGGTCTTAATCTTATGTTAGCCCGATTAGTAGCATAGGTTACTAGTAACTAGGAAAGATCGGCTAGAAGGTTAAGCTTAACTCGTTTAGTTGTAGATTATAGCTTAGTACTTCCTAGATCGTCCGCTAATATTGGAATTCGAACGAGAATTCCCCCCTTAGATCGTGTATCTTAGCTTCTCGGTCGTATAGGTACTCGGTATCGACTAACTCATAGTCTTTAGGTTAAGCTTAATCTAACTTATAGGTTTCTAGTTAAGCCCGATCGCCCCTTACCCCCTAATCTTAGAACAAGTTATACTCGATCGGGTGTAATAATCCTATAAATTAGTTATATCTAGGTGTAGCTAGCGCCTCTATTACCGCCGAGAGGTTAATCTACTCCCTAAGAGCGTGCCCGAGGTCGAGATCGTAGTATCCCTAGTATTTAGCTCGCTCGTCGAAGATTACATCTCTCGTTCTAATAACCTTCCGAAGGGATAGGATCTATACCCTATAGATGTTATAGCCCTTAAATCCTACTAAGTAGCCGAGATAACAACGCGAATTTAGCTTATTACGCCTTAGTAGGTCCTTATAGTTAGTTTTAAAGGTATACGCTCTCGACCCTACCTTATAGATATAAGCGATCGATAGTAGTATACTAATAGTAAGCTCGTATAGAGATTTATACCCTAAAGCTTAAGCTAGCATCCTATTAAGTAGGTATGCCGCTAAGACGACTAGTTCTAGCTATAGGCCCTCCGGGAGTTCGGATTCTAGGGCGATAGCTCTCGCGATAATTACGATAAGAGCGCCTAGACGTTCTACTACGTCCTAAGCGGGTATGTATAGTACGGTTAGATGCTAGCTTATACCGTTTTCGAGTAGGGTTAACCTAAATACTAGTCTATAGGACCGATCATTATCGCCGGATAGTATATAGAGCTCTCTCCCTATATTCTTAACGAAACGGATAAGTTCTTAAATATATTCGACGATGTTAGGTTAACTTATCGAGTTCATTATCTATACGAAGTTAATATGTGTTATTAGATCGTAGGCGTAAAGCATGTATCGATCTCTATTAAACGCTTAGTTAAATTCGATAATATCTACTATAATATCTCCGAATAGTAAAGGGACTCGTATCTAGTACCTTTTCCGACGGGAGATCTTCCTTATTATTTTAGCTTAGGCACATATCTCGTATTCATTTGTCTTAGGTACGTCGGTATCGCCTTTAATTATAGCTCCTAAGACTACATCTTATAAATGCGTAATCCTATTACCCCCGATATAGCTAAGAACCCGGTACTAGTCTTTACCTATAAGTCGTCGCACCGGTCGTAATGCCTTACTTCTCGCCGTAAAGGTCTTCTTACGGCTTGCCGTTAGTTAATTAGCTATAGTAGTTACTACTAAGACTAGCTTGCCGTCTCGGTCGAGAGGCTATCTTAGAATCTACCTATTAGGGGCTATTAATATCGCTAGGGTCGATAAGAAAGGTAAGTCCTCGACCCGTTAGATCCTTATAACCTTTACTCCTCGCTTATCCTACTAGATATCGTCCCGTTCGTCTAAGAAAAGACCGATCTTTCTTATTAATAGTACTAAAATAATGTTAAGATAGTATCCTAGTACGTATAGTACGTCCTTTAGGACGAGGTCGATCGTTCTATTTAGGCTATTTACCGTAAGGACCGTATCGCCCTAAACTACGGGTTTTAGTTCTACATTTCCCGTAAAGATAGTAACGTTATATAGGATCCGTTTTA
>LFZN01000482.1:0-15813 GCA_001578235.1 Pseudocercospora eumusae
GCGGCTTCTATTCCCTAGGGGCCGTAGTATTCTAGGCGGGTAAGGTAGCGAGGGTCTAGATAAGGTTTCGTAGGAGGCTATTCGTAGAGGCCTCCCCCTTATCGCTAATAACGGACTCCGGCCTAATAGTAGCGGCCTAAGCTCGAATAACAGCGGCTAACTCCGCTTCTAACTACTGCTAACGAGTATATATACGTTCTATAGCTACCCGTACCTACTTATCCGAATTCCCTAAAGTACGACTAGAGTCCCCGGCTGCCGATGTAACTAAGGCTAACTCCGGAGTATTCGTAGGGTAATCCGCTAGTTATTCTATAGTGAATTAATCGAACCTAATATTATAGGAGAGCTACGTATATACTAAGGCTTAAAGTAGTATTTAATAGGTTCGATAAAGAAGGAAGGAAGGTCCTAGACGAGGACCGCTATAAAAGAGGTAGGCCACGGTGCCGCGGGAAAGCTAAGCCATCGCATAGGCCTGAGGCTTTAGGCCTATGCTAAGCCTAGGGTCTCACCCTTCACACGCGCATATTATTTTACTACCGACCTATTTCTAATACCTTATAGGTGTCTTTTAGGTACCTCGGCGATAGTAGTAAACATTCCTTCTAATCTTCTAATAAACATTTATTTTCTAACCTTAACGCTCCCTTTTCTAGTAGTATTCTTATAGAGCCGTAGAACGAGGATACCTTTTATAGTAGGTAGGTATTACTAAGAAGTAGCTCGACGCGCGTTTCTCGTTACTTCCTACCTTAGCGAACTATTAAGGAAGGTAAGTAAACTAGGTCTTAGTTTACGTATAAAGGCGCGGTAAGTAAGGTATCTTAGAAGGGTCTATGCGGCGCTTCGCGGGTCCTTTTAAGAGGCTACTTCCGCTTATTAACTCCTTCTTCTATATACTAATATTAACATCTACCTCTATAGATAAGTCCCTTAGTCCCTTTAAATAGTATCCCTTACCCTTATCCTTAGCGTCTTCTAACCCTCCCGTTAATACTATATTAACTTAGAACCCTATTAACTAAGGCGGTAACTACGACGGCGGTAGTAGTAGCGGCGCTAGTAGTCTTTTAGCCTCCGGCTCTAATAACTCCTTCGATCGTTAGCTTAACGCTATAGGGCGTAATACTCCGACCGGTATACTACTTTCTAGCTCGTACTATAACGAGATAGAGATAAAGTATAGTAATAACCTATTAAAACTTAGGTACTACCTCGGCTAGTAGGTCTATCCTCGTCCTAACGTTCGTACGAAGGTAGAAATCTACTTAGAGTATATCTATCGGGCTTAGAAGTTAGGTACTAATAAGATAACGTAGGCTATATAGTTAGCGCCGTACGAAAAGTACGAGATTAATAAGGATAGTAAGTATAATAACTACGTACCTAAGAAGGGCGTTCTATACCCCTCGGTAAGTACCCCCGAGGTACCTCGTAGGTCCCTCTAAGCTACCGCTAACGTTTTCTAGCTAATCCCGGAGTTATATCGCTATACTAACCTTCTCGAAATCCTTCGCGTACGCGCCGTTACTAAGGTTAGCTCGGTAGGCGCCGACGATCCTATCGCTATAAAGGCGATCGATAATTAGCGTTCCTACGCCGATAATATCTAGCGCGAGTATAACGTCCTTAAGTAGCATATTATTAAGACGTACCGTAACGGCGGCGTTAACCCTCNTAGAGTACATCCGTCGGGCTTAGAAGTTAGGTACTAATAAGATAACGTAGGCTATATAGTTAGCGCCGTACGAAAAGTACGAGATTAATAAGGATAGTAAGTATAATAACTACGTACCTAAGAAGGGCGTTCTATACCCCTCGGTAAGTACCCCCGAGGTACCTCGTAGGTCCCTCTAGGCTACCGCTAACGTTTTCTAGCTAATCCCGGAGTTATATCGCTACGCTAACCTTCTCGAAATCCTTCGCGCGCGCGCCGTTACTAAGGTTAGCTCGGTAGGCGCCGACGATCCTATCGCTATAAAGGCGATCGATAATTAGCGTTCCTACGCCGATAATATCTAGCGCGAGTATAACGTCCTTAAGTAGCATATTATTAAGACGTACCGTAACGGCGGCGTTAACCCTCTTAGTAAGTATAAGAACGAGCCGACTAACGCTAAGTAGGCCGCCTTTCGTACTAAGGCGAAGAATTCTTAGATCCGTAATACTTAGTCCTTTAAGGCGGGTACCGGTACCGACCCTAACGACCTAACGTTAAACATTACCGCTAATAAGGAGACCGAGTATAATTAGTACCGGGCCTTTAAGGAAACTCCTCGTTTATAGCGGCTAGTATTTATAGGCTCTAACACGGCTTAATAGTACTTCTAGGGTATCTAGGCGGTATTAAAGGGGAGCGAGGTTATTATTATACGGTACTAGTCTATCTTACTTCTACGATGTATACTTTATAAGTATTAGCCTTCCTCCTAGGGCGGCGTAGAAGGGAACGAGCGAGTAGATAGTATAAGAAATCTACTATCTTCCGGTACATGTTTAACTAAGTTATACTAGCTAGTAATTCCTACGAACCCCTTCTACTCTTTCTTACTCCTATAAAGCCTCTTTAACTATCTTCGAGGTACCTAAGAAGGGCCTTAGAGGCCCTCTTTCTCCTATAGCCTCCGGTTATATTCCTTTACTAGTATTTTCGTATAGATAAGGTCTTCTTCTAATATTATATTATCGTACTCTAGTAACTATCCCTTCTATCTTACCCGATATAACCTTCCCTCCTTCGTATCCTTATAGGATACGATAGCTTCTACCTTATACTTATCCCCTAACCCTATATCGCTCTCGTCTAAGTCCTTTACTAGCGGGGGCTAATAGCCCTCCTTAGCCTTATACTTCTTAAGTAGTAATACGTAGAATATAGGGTATAGGCGCTTTATAGACGGCGGTAGGTTTAACTTATACGCCTAGGTACTATAACGCTCTATTACTATAAATAGTCCTAAGTATTTATTATCTAGCTTACGATAAGGCCTCTTAGTACGAATATTCTTTACCGATAGAAGGACGAGGTTACTAACGGCGAAGTATTTTTCCTCTATTATCTAGTCGTAGTACCTCTTCTAGAGTTCTTAGGTATATAGTAAGGACTTACGGGCCTCCTCGAAGGCCTCCTACCGATTTATTAGGAATGTATACGCTTCCTCGGCTAGCTTCTAAGACCGCGGGGGTACTTTACCGATACCCTTAAGGTACCTATTAAGTAGGTATTCGTAGGCGGAAGTAATCCGAATACTATCGGGGATATTTAGCGGGATACCTAGCTTAATCTCTATTAGGGATTTACCGTTTAGCCTATTATAAGGCTTACTATTATAAGTAAAAGTAGTAGTATAGAGGAGATAAGCCTAATTATCCTAATCCTAGTTATAGTAGATGTAAAGGTAGTTTTCTAACTCCTAATTTATCCGTTCGGTCTACCTATCCGACTAGGGGTAGAAGGTAGTACTAAGTCGTCGTTTAACCGCGAGATAGTAATAGAAGGTACTCTAGTAAGCGCTCGTAAAGATCGATCCGTAGTCGGATATTAGCTCTTTAGGCTAACCCGTATAGTAGACTACCTTATTATAGAATAGCTTAGTAAGGGAGGCAGCATCGATATTCTTAGTATACGGAATATACTTTACTATCTTCGAGAAGCGGTCGACGATAACTAGGATAGAGTCGTAAACCTTCCTATTAAACCTAACGGAGGGAAGTAAGCCTATAATAAAGTCTATTAATAGGCTTATCTAGGGCCTCGTAGGTACCTATAAGGGCCGTAGACGGCCGTAGGGTTTATAATACTTCGTCTTAGTCCTCTAGTATATATTACATTCGCTAATATACTTATTAATATTAGCGGTAATACTAGGCTAATAGTATTTAGATGCGATAACCTATATAGTCTTATAGACGCTATAATACCCGGCCGCGGGGTCGTCGTAGTTATAGCGGAGGATTTCTTAACGTAGTAGAGCGAAGTTAGGTATATATACCTTTCCGCCGTAACGTAAGAGCCCTTCCGAATCGAATTCCTATAGACCGCTTAATAGGGCCTAGGTAGGTACCTATAAGGCGCCTATAGCGTCGCTCTAAGGTATATCCTCTATACTTTCTCCGATAGGGGGAGTAGCTCTAGTTCGAACGTCCTAAATAAAAGCGTCCTTTTACTAGGCGTCCCGAATAAAGTCGATAAGCGACGCCGGTAGTTCTCCGCTATAAGCCGTTTCGCCCTAGGCGGCTATAGCTACCGTCGAGCGAGGTATTAGGACGTTACGGGTTCCGTCGCTAGTACCTACTCCTACCCTAGTAAGGTATAGTATAGGTACGTCGTTAAGAGCGTCGTTCTACTATACCGGCTCTTCTTCTAGGAAGGCTAGGCTAGCTAATACTAAGTATTCCTCTTAGTTACCCGTTAGTAAGCTATTAGGCTAGGTACCTATCCTTAGCCTTATTACTCCTAGGTACCTAGTAGGTACCTCTATAGTAGCTACTAGGTCTAGGGTAACTCCTAACTATTACTAAAGGTTAGGTAAAAGATCCCTTAGCTCTTTTCTCTTAACTTAGTCCTTAAAGCCGTTAAAGTAGTCCGGCCGTCGAGATAGCCCGTCCGAAGGGTTTACCGAGCCCTTCTTATATTTAATAATAAAGTCGTACGCTACGAGGCGTTTAGTAATATAGGCCTATCTACTACTAAGCTCCTAGGTCGTTATAAAGTACTTTAGGTTATAATAATTAGTTAGTACTCGAATAGGGTATAAGGTACCTTCGAGGTAGTACCGCTATACCTTAAAGTATTCCGAGATAGCTATAAGCTCTTTATCGGGAGTACCGTACTAGACCTAAGGCCTAGTAAAACTCTTAGAGTAGTACGCGATAGGATGCTAATACTTTTACTTAGCATTAGAGTCGTTAAGCTAGAGAAGGATACTAGCGTACGTAGCGTCTAATATATTAGTAATTACTATAATAGGTAGCGCTAGATCGAAATACCGTAATACTAGCGCTTCTTAGAAGGCTTTCTTTAACGCCTAAAAGGATTCCTCCGCTTTAGGGGTCTACTAAAAGGGGCCCCTAACGACCCTCTTCTTTCTCTTTAGAGTTACTATTAAGGTACCTCCTACTAGCATCTTATTAAGAGGCCTAGCGATCTTCGAATACCCCTAAATAAAGCGACGGTAGAAATTTACGAAGCCTAGGAATACTTAAATATCTCGGTAGTAGCGAGGTATAGGCTAGTTCTAAATAGCTTCTACCCTCTTACTATCTATTACTATACCGTCCGGAGTTACTATAAACCTAAGGAACTCGACGGTATTTATATAGAACTCGTACTTTAACGGTTTAGTATATAGCTTCTACTAACGTAAGCGCTCTAGGACTATATAAATATACTTCTCGTACTCCTCCTTACTCTACGAGTAGATAAGGATATCGTTTAGATATACTATATAGATATTATCGACGAGGCTTACTAGCGCTTTATTAATATACGACTAGAACGTAGTAGAGGCGTTAGAGAGGCCGAACGGTATAACTAGATACTCGAAGAGGCTATACCGAGTCTTAAAAGCGGTCTTTTACTTATCCCCTTCGCGAATACGGAGCCGATAATAGGCATCCTTTAGGTCTAACTTAGAGAAGATCTTAGTATTACTAAATCGGTCTAGTAGCTTACTAATAAGTAGTAACGGGTAACGGTTCTTTGCCGTAATCTTATTAAGACCTCTATAGTTAACGTATAGCTATATAGTACCGTCCTTCTTTAGAATAAAGAGGATAGGTATACCGTAAGGGGATTTACTTAGCCTAATCTATCCTTTAGCGAGGGCGTTATTTAGGTATTTACGAAGGATCTTTAACTCCTCCTACGAGAGGTTATAGATAGGGAGTTAAGGTAGAGTCTTACCTAGTTCTAGGTTAATAGTATAGTTATATTCCGAATAGGGAGGGATAATGCCGGTAAGGTCGATATTAAATACGTTAACATAGTCGCGAAAGGCGTCTAGGATACCGAGGTATATAGCCTTAGCTACGGTAATAGTATGTTTATAGACCTAGCGAGGTAGGTTAGCGAGTTTAGGGTAGGGAGTATAAAGGGTCTCGTAGCGATAGTATATAAGGACTATACCGATCTACTATAGTACTTCGGCGTTCGGATTAATAGTCGTTAGGTCGACGTCGCTAGTAGGGTTTAGGGACGATATAGTCTCTACGAGGGTAACCTTAGGGGGGTCTCTAGGTACTATAGAGGTACTAGGTAGGTCCTCGTTATAATCGGAGTCGTTATCTTCCTTTAGTTAGCTTCTTATAAAGAAAGATCTATCTTTAAGCTAAACCGAGACGGACCCGTCGATAATAGCGGAGACTAGGAGGGATATCTAATAAGGGGGAGGCGCCTACGAGGGACCTTATTAGTACCCCGTTAGGGAGGGTAACCGACCTATAGTAGGTTCTATCTAAGGGTTCTATATAAAGGTTCCCTATCGAAAAGAGATAAGCGGGTTAGTCTCTACGAGCTAGTCCTACCCGAGGACTAAATTATATCCTATAAAGGTACTAGCCTAGAACGTCTAAGTAACCGTATAGGCTTTTCCGTTATAGTCCCGAACCGTTAGCGTAAGTAAGTAAGCCTTATAGATAGTTATCCTATTCTAATCTAGGAAGGTAACTCTCGGAGGCTCTAGGTTAAGAGAGGGAAGATTTAGGATCTTTATAACGTACTACGAATATAGATTAAGCTAAGCTCCGTAGTTAATAAGGGTAGTAAGGTACCTTATACCGTTAATATAGGGTACCTTAACGGTAACCTTAATCCGTCGTTCTTTTCCTCTAGTATTTAGTCCTAGTTATAAAGAGGAAAGAAATATAGCTAGGACTTCTTATTTTCCGACTACCCTACGGCTATACTAGTAGAAGCTTCGGCTCTAGGGAGTAAGGTAGTATCGGTACTTAATACTCTATCTAGCGTACCTCCGCTACGACTACGTCTACCTTTCTATTATCCCCTACGTCTACGTAGGCCCTTTAGAGGGGCCTATAAAGCGCTTAGCGATTACTCCTAAGAGCCTACCGATATGTTCTTATCTAACGTCGTCGGGTTCTTAGAACCTCGAGAAGACGAAGAATCGCCCTTCGCCTTCTTAGACGTAGCCTTAGTATCCTCGATACGATAGGCCTTATCGAATAGCTCGTCGACCGTAGTAAAAGTAAGGAGCTTATTTAACCGTCTAATCTTAGTATAAATATTAGCTAAGAGTTTAGAGAAGTAGAAATCGATATAGGTAGACTCGTACGATCGATTAAGCGGAAACCCTACTTCTAATTAGTCTTCCTATTTACGTATATAAGCGTAGAACTTTATAACGGCTTAGCCGCTATAAAAGGTTATAGCCTAAAAAGATATAGTATTCTTAGCGCGCTAAGCGGTAGAGGGTCGAATAGTATTATAAATAAGCTCTTTTAAGTTACTCTAGTTAAATACTTCGCCGCTCTCTATTAGTACTACGGTACGTCGCTCGATAGCGGCGATAATATCCTATAGTTTAATCTTAGAAATAGACTATAGCGTCCTCCTAGTATTATCTAGGTCTTAGTAGTTATAGATAACGAAGCGATTCTCGTACTCGTTAGCCTACGTAAGGTACGATTAGAAGGAGAAAGTAGCGAGTTTAGGAGGGTCCCTCTTAAATAGTTCGATTAATAGGTCTCGCTAGTACGAACGAGGTACCTCGGAGGTATTATTAATAGTACTTAAATTATTATTAACCGTAATTACCCTCTTCCGCTTCTTATTTAGAGGGTCGAAGATAGCGAGTACGTTAGTTAGGCGCTAGCGCTTAGCTAAGTACTACTCTAGAGTAGTATCGTCCGTTACTATAGTATTAAAGTTAGTATCTAGTTACTAAATACGAAGATAGATAGTATCCTATAGTAGCGCTAGGGGCGGAGGAGGAGGGTCCTTATCGTTAAACTAATCGTTAGGACCTAGCGGCTACTCCTTAGGCTCCTTTAGAGTACCTAAGCTAGGTCCTTTACTACCTTCCTATTATACTTTAGAGAAAGTAGCGGAGGCGGTAGCGGAGCGGATAAGGCGTTTCCCTATAGCTATATCGCCGGAACTAGTATTCTTTAGGCCTATTCTTAGAACGGAACCGTAAAAGTAGGTCTACTAATTAGTACGGCTTATAGTAGCGGCGAGGCGCCTAGGAGGGACCTATAAGGCGCTAGCGGTAATACTACGAGGATAGTCGTACTTAGTATAGCTATACTCCCGTAGGATTAAGAGGTAATATACTATAAGGCGTTTAGTATATAGGGTATAATAATACGACTAAGTAGTATATTCGATAACTATCGATATTACCTTAGGAACTAGAAAGTAAATCGAGTAGGAGAGGGTAGTTTATCCTATAGCGCTAAGGCGCCGATACATCCGGGTTACCTAATAGGTACTAGCGGGGTAGCGTAAGGGTACCTCTAGGGTACCTCGGAGGGGGTGTGAGGGTAGATTCCCTTACACGTAGCGACAGGTTGCCTCGGAGATGTCGTAGCGTCGCTTAGGGTAAGGGTTAGGGTCGGGGTTGTCGCTTACATAATCGCCTAATGCCTTCGAAACCTTATATACTCCAAATGGTCCAATTCTTCGGGAAATACTATTATTTACCTCAGGGTAAAACCCTAAGCCTAAGCCTAACCCTAATGTCTTTGTGAAGCTCTCGGCGCCCTCTTTCTTCCGCTGTGGCTCGGCGCTATTAATGTCGATGCTATAGTTAGTATTCATATTAGTGCTAAGCCTTTTCTCGTTATACTAAGGACTTAATGAAAAGCCTAATCGTTCTTACCCTATCCCTTCTTACTAGTTACCTTTACATTACTAAGGTCCATCTCTTCTAAGTTACGATTTAGCTCTTCTATGTCTATGTCATCTTCTTCCTCCTTATCGCTACTACGCTCTTCTATTTCCTTTACTTCTTCTAGACTTATTAAGTCCTAAATGTCTATCGTGAACTTCGGTAGGTCGCTATACTTCGGCATTATTTCGATGCGGACGACTTACTCTCTAATGCTAGCATCTCTAACTTCTATAGTACGGTCTTTAATGCGTAGAATAGCGTTAACTTAATCTAGGAATACTAAGCCGAGAATAAGTAAGAGGTTACCTCGTTCTTTAGGGTAGTAGATGGCCTATATGTCTCTCCGAATGCCTCTAACGTCGACGTAGAAGGTTAAAAAGTATATAATACTAACTAAGCTACCGTCGGCTACTTTCATGTTAAGCGACGGAAAGCTAAGGAGTTTAACTAAGTATAGCCGTAGCTTTATACCTTTGCGGAGGTGTAGATAGATAACATTAAGATCCGATCCTTAGTCGGTAATGCATTACGTATAAGGAACCTATGCCTCTCTTCCTCTCTCGGCGTTATAAATCTTAATCGGCAATGCGTATGCTTTAGTCTTTAAATCACGCTAGCGCTAGCTACTAATGCTAGCCTACACTTATACGGTAATGCTATTACTATTACCGTCGGTTGTAGCATTTAAGCTAGTCTAATATTCCTTTACTATATCTTTAGCGGTTACCGTTAGTATGCCCTTACCGAAGCCGGTAGTAGCTATAGTTACTAACTAGATAGCTTTCATTACCTCTATTATAACTATCTCTAGTAGCACTATCTCGTATAGTTTAGTTACTATAATACTATCGTTCTCGGCTAATTCCATTATTTCCGCTATGTTATCCTCCTCGATCCTCTTTACCTTACGCTTACCTACCTTACGGAAGCGTAGTTATAAGAAGAGGTGCTTATAACGGTTACGGAAGAACGGTAACTACTACATAAGCTATAGGATTAGTAAGCGGATCTCTAAGTTGCTAAGGACCTTCTTTACATCGATCGGTGGTTCGTTAAAGAGACTATTAATAAGCTTTATGGGCTTAGCGCCTTTATTAACCTTTAAGGTGCGTGCTTTTATCGGCTTAATAACACGGGTAGTTAGAATATTTAGCATGTTAGTATCCCTATTGCCCTCCTCGTCGTAGTAAACCCGCTTATTTGCGTGGCCTATAGGCTTAATAGGTTCATCGTTACCTTAGCCCTTAGCTTCGTTCGTATTAAAGTCTCGGCCCTAACTATTCTTACTAATGGTAATAGCTACTAATAGTTCTCCTAGTAACCTCGTGCTAGCTTAATTTAGTAAAACTTCGATGTAATAAGCATCCGCTAATGCTAGGTTGCTATTACGTGCGTCGTTCGATAGCCGATTACTAGGTAGTAGAGGTCTAGGAGGGGGTGTTCCTTAGCCATTAAGTTCACGATTATTGCTATAACCCCCTCGATTGCCTCCATATGAGCTATACCCGCCGCGGTTGTTATACCTACTATAGCCGCTACGGTTATTGCTACGCGCGGCCCTAGGATTATTAGCGTAGTAAGCATCTCTCTATCCTTAAATAAGGTAGATAAGGAACCGACTCTCCCATAGCTCTAACCTCTAATTCTCGGCGTAAGCATTATCCGCTTTAACGTAGCTACGCTATCCGTAGCCGTAGTAGAGTAGGTTATAGGACTCGTGTCGATATTACATTATGCCGTTAATAAATCCATTCTAAGAGCGGGTTAGGTCGACATCTCCGTCGCGCTCGCGGCTACGGCGCACTACGTTATAATAGTACTCCGGCATTAGACTATTCTCGCTATAACCTAGTCCTACATTGTTACGTAGAGAGCGTAGCTAGAAACCTTAGCGCTACTATTACGGAGGTCCTTACTAATAACCTAATTACTAAGTCTATTGCTATAGTAGCGGTAGAGCCTAATTCCTCGGCGGTGCATAAGGAGAGCGCTACTAAGAGGGCATTAGTAATAGTAATGCGTAATAATAGTAGCTATTACTGTGTTAGTATAGATAACCCTACTAATGCTTAGCCTCCGGTAGAGTTAACTATACTACATTAGTATCGGCATTATAAGGCTCTATAGCATCTTAGTACTTCTTTAAGCGTTAATTAAGGTTATATAGTAACTACTTACTAACCGACTAATATATGGCTACCTACTTTAACACCTCTATATACTTATGTTCCTTCTATTCCTTCTTAGCCTTTTCTTACTCCTTAATAAGCCGATACGCCGCCTCTACCTCTGTTAATGTTGCTTTTAGAGTTAACTACTTCTTCCGCTACATCTCCGCACGGAGCTTCTTATCGATAAGGCTACTAACAAAGCCCTTAATAGCGATGGTAAGGACGGTGCGTTTAGTACCCGTCGTAGTATCGTTATCCTTACTATTTACTTATCGAAGAAGGACGGTACACCGATAATAGTAGTCCTTTAGATCTTCATCTTCCTTCTATAATACCTCCGTAAGGGCTTTAATCGTCTCGACTAAGTCGTTAGTGGATGCCGTGTTAGACTACTTTACGAAGAACCTATCCTTAACGGTCTACATAGTAATTGCCGTAGCGTTATTAATATAAGGTCTCTATACTAAGTCCTTTAACTCCGTGTTTACCTAGCGTGCTACCTTACCCTTTATCTATATATTAAAGTCCTTACACTACTAAACTAGGTCGGCTCTACTATTAACTTAATTCTACTATCGCTTAAATCGGTCCTACTAACGCTCTACGTTACCCTTAACTTCCTCACTAATAAACATGCTAACTAGCTCTAGGTCTACTACGCCGGTTACTATCTTCGGAGCTAGTAGCGGAGTGTGAGGGAATCCACCCTCACACCCCCTCCGAGGTACCCTAGAGGCACCCTTACGCTACCCCGCTAGTACCTATTAGGTAACCCGGATGTACCGGCGCCTTAGCGCTATAGGATAAACTACCCTCTCCTACTCGATCTACTTTCTAGTTCCTTAGGTAATATCGATAGTCCTCGAATATACTACTTAGTCGTATTATTATACCCTATATACTAAACGCCTTATAGTATATTACCTCTTAATCTTACGGGAGTATAGCTATACTAAGTATAACTATCCTCGTAGTATTATTACTAGCGCCCTATAGGTCCCTCCTAGGTACCTCGCCGCTACTATAAGCCGTACTAATTAGTAGACCTACCTTTACGGTTCCGTTCTAAGAATAGGCCCGAAGAATATTAGTTCCGGCGATATAGCCGTAGGGAAACGCCTTATCCGCTCCGCTACCGCCTCCGCTACTTCCTCTAAGGTATAATAGGAGGGTAGTAAAGGACCCGGCTTAGGTACCCTAGAGGAGCCTAAGGAGTAGCCGCTAGGTCCTAACGATTAGTTTAACGATAAGGACCCTCCTCCTCCGCCCTTAGCGCTACCGTAGGATACTATTTATCTTCGTATCTAGTAACTAGATACCGACTTTAGTACTATAGTAATAGATAATACTACTCTAGAGTAGTACTTAGCTAAGCGCTAGCGCTTAACTAACGTACTCGCTATCTTCGACCCTCTAGATAAGAAGCGGAAGAGGGTAATTATAGTTAATAATAATTTAAGTACTATCGATAATACCTCCGAGGTACCTCGTCTATACTAGAGAGACCTATTAATCGAACTATTTAAGAGGGACCCTCCTAAACTCGCTACTTTCTCCTTCTAATTATACCTTATATAGGCTAACGAGTATAAGAATCGCTTCGTTATCTATAACTACTAGGACCTAGATAATACTAGGAGGACGCTATAGTCTATTTCTAAGATTAAACTATAGGATATTATCGCCGCTATCGAGCGACGTACTATAGTATTAATAGAGAGCGGCGAAGTATTTAACTAGAGTAACTTAAAAGAGCTTATTCGTAATACTATTCGACCCCCTACTACTTAACGCGCCGAGAATACTATATCCTTTTAGGCTATAACCTTTTATAGCGGCTAAGCTATTATAAAGTTCTACGCTTATATATGTAAATAGGAAGACTAGCTAGAAGTAAGGTTTCTACTTAATCGATCGTACGAGTTTACTCGTATCGACTTCTACTTCTCTAAACTCCTAGCTAATATTCGTACTAAGATTAGACGGTTAAATAAGCTCTTTACTTTTACTACGGTCGATAAGCTATTTAATAAGGCCTATTATATCGAGGATACCGAGGCTATATCTAAGAAGGCGAAGGGCGATTCTTCGTCTTCTCGAGGTTCTAAGAACCCGACGACGTCGGATAAGAATATATCGGCGGGCTCTTAGGAGTAATCGCTAAGCGCCTCGTAGGCCCCTCTAAAGGGCCTACGTAGACGTAGGGGATAGTAGAAAGGTAGACGTAGTCGCGTCGGAGGTACGCTAGATAGAGTATTAAGTATCGATACTACCTTACCCCCTAGAGCCGAAGCTTCTACTAGTATAGCCGTAGGGTAGTCGGAAAATAAGAAGTCCTAGCTATATCTCTTTCCTCTCTATAACTAGGACCGAGTACTAGAGGAAAGGAACGATAGATTAAGGTTACCGTTAAGGTACCCTATACCGATAGTATAAGGTACCTTACTACCCTCGTTAACTATAGAGCTTAGCTTAATCTATATTCGTAGTACGTTATAAAGATCCTAAATCTTCCCTCTCTCGACCTAGAGCCTCCGAGAGTTACCTTCCTAAATTAGAATAGGATAACTATCTATAAGGCTTACTTACTTACGCTAACGGTCTAGGACTATAACGGAAAAGCCTATATAGTTACTTAGACGTTCTAGGCTAGTACCTTTATAGGATATAATTTAGTCCTCGGGTAGGACTAGCTCGCGGAGATTAACCCGCTTATCTCTTTTCGACGAGGAACCTTTATATAGAACCCTTAGACGGAAACTACTATAGGTCGGTTACCCTCCCTAACGGGGTACTAATAAGGTCCCTTATAGGCGCCTCCCCCTTACCGGATGTCCCTCCTAGTCTCCGCTATTATCGACGGGTCTATCTCGGTTTAGCTTAAAGATAGATCTTTCTTTATAAGAAGCTAATTAAAGGAAGATAACGACTCTAATTACGACGAGGACCTACCTAGTACCTCTATAGTACCTAGGGACCCCCCTAAGGTCGCCCTTATAGAGACTATATCGTCCCTAAACCCCGCTAGCGACGTCGACCTAACGACTATTAATCCGAACGCCGAAGTACTATAGTAGATCGGTATAGTCCTTATATACTATCGCTATAAGACCCTTTACGCTCCCTACCCGAAACTCGCTAACCTACCTCGCTAGATCTATAAACATACTATTACCGTAGCTAAGGCTATATACCTTAGTATCCTAGACGCCTTTCGCGACTACGTTAACGTATTTAATATCGACCTTACCGGCATTATCCCTCCCTATTCGGAATATAACTATACTATTAACCTAGAACTAGGTAAGACTCTACCTTAACTCCCTATCTATAACCTCTCGTAAGAGGAGTTAAAGATCCTTCGTAAATACCTAGATAACGCCCTCGCTAAAGGATAGATTAGGCTAAGTAANACCGCTTTAGTAATACTAAGATCTTCTCTAAGTTAGACCTAAAGGACGCCTATTATCGGCTCCGTATTCGCGAAGGGGATAAGTAGAAGACCGCTTTTAAGACTCGGTATAGCCTCTTCGAGTATCTAGTTATACCGTTCGGCCTCTCTAACGCCCCTACTACGTTCTAGTCGTATATTAATAAAGCGCTAGTAAGCCTCGTCGATAATATCTATATAGTATACCTAGACGATATCCTTATCTACTCGTAGAGTAAGGAGGAGTATAAGAAGTATATTCGTATAGTCCTAGAGCGCTTACGTTAGTAGAAGCTATATACTAAACTATTAAAGTACGAATTCTATATAAATACCGTCGAGTTCCTTAGGTTTATAGTAACTCTAGACGGTATAGTAATAGATAGTAAGAGGGTAGAAGCTATTTAGAACTAGCCTATACCTCGCTACTACCGAGACATTTAAGTATTCCTAGGCTTCGCGAATTTCTACCGTCGCTTTATTTAGGGGTATTCGAAGATCGCTAGGCCTCTTAATAAGATGCTAGTAGGAGGTACCTTAATAGTAACTCTAAAGAGAAAGAAGAGGGTCGTTAGGGGCCCCTTTTAGTAGACCCCTAAAGCGGAGGAATCCTTTTAGGCGTTAAAGAAAGCCTTCTAAGAAGCGCTAGTATTACGGTATTTCGATCTAGCGTTACCTATTATAGTAATTACTAATATATTAGACGCTACGTACGCTAGTATCCTTCTCTAGCCTAACGACTCTAATGCTAAGTAAAAGCATTAGCATCCTATCGCGTACTACTCTAAGAGTTTTACTAGGCCTTAGGTCCGGTACGGTACTCCCGATAAAGAGCTTATAGCTATCTCGGAATACTTTAAGGTATAGCGGTACTACCTCGAAGGTACCTCGTACCCTATTCGAGTACTAACTAATTATTATAACCTAAAGTACTTTATAACGACCTAGGAGCTTAGTAGTAGATAGGCCCGCATTACCGAACGCCTCGCGGCGTACGACTTTATTATTAAATATAAGAAGGGCTCGGTAAACCCTTCGGACGGGCTATCTCGACGGCTAGACTACTTTAACGGCTTTAAGGACTAAGTTAAGAGAAAAGAGCTAAGGGATCTTTTACCTAACCTTTAGCGATAGTTAGGAGTTACCCCGGACCTAGTAGCTACTATAGAGGTACCTACTAGGCACCTAGGAGTAATAAGGCTAAGGATAGGTACCTAGCCTAATAGCTTACTAACGGGTAACTAAGAGGAATACTTAGTATTAGCTAGCCTAGCCTTCCTAGAAGAAGAGCCGGCATAGTAGAACGATACTCTCGACGACGTACCCGTACTATACCTTACTAGGGTAGGAGTAAGTA
>LFZN01000483.1:3427-16137 GCA_001578235.1 Pseudocercospora eumusae
CTCTTTAGTAAAGGAATAGGTTAATAGGAGAAAGAACTTATACGTACGAGCGACGACGATAGTTTCCGGCTCTAGCGCGAGAAGGTAGGTAACATTAGACGGCTTTATAATATTATAAAATATATTACTCGCTCGCCGAAGAGATTAGCGCTATTCGCACGGCATTAAAAGGACCTAGATAAGCTAGAGTTAGAAGCTAATAACGTCCTTCTTAAGCTTATTAAAGATAGTAGTATTCGCTAGAATTCTATACTTAGGATAATATAACGCGCCTTAAGGTTAAAGGTAGTAATACAACGCTTCTACCGCCTATAGAAACTAGACGGTAGCTATAACCTCGCTTAAGATTACCTTACTAATACTAACTAGAAAGAACTATAGTAGTACGAGCGACTATTAATCCCCTTTCTAGAAGCTATAAAGCGCATTAAGGGCAACGTAATATACGGCTCGTTTAGCGCTCTATAGGAGATTTACCCTATACTAGATATACTATACTAGTTACTTACACGGCGGTAAGAAGAGGCTTATAGCATTAACCGTAACGACTTTAGCGACGTGTAAGTACTCGATCTTACTATTCTTAGCGCCTCGTACTTACATTTCGATAGTTATAGGGCGAAAGTTAATACTAGCTTTCTACGCATAGAATAGCTCTATAACGACCTTAACTATAGCCGTCTTCTACGTAGCGCCGTTATCCTTTACCTTACTAAGAAATACGACTTCTTTAAGAAACGATAGGTAGGCTTTAAATACGGTAAAGACGCGACTAACGAGAATAGCGATAAGAAGACGGCCGCTAAAGAGATAGCGAAGGTAAAGTAGGCGGTTATTAATCTATACGTAGACTTCGTTACCTTACTTCCGGCGCCTAAGGAAGAGCCTTCTTACTAATTTCTAGCTACTCGAGAGGCGCGTTACGAAGAGCGCGAATAACGGCGAAAAGATAACGACCTCGACTTCTTTAAAGACGCGTTTATAGACTTTACATTAAGAGGTAATAGTAAGAGGCGATAGGCTATAGAAAATAAGCTAGAACGCTATTTAAGCGACGACTTACTAACGCATAAGTATATCGGCACCTTACTAGATACTAACTACTATAATACTCGTCCGCTAGACTAGTAGCGAGAGCGTAGCGAAGGACTCTATCTAACGCTTGCATAGCTAGCGTATACGCTATTTACTATACCTATAATAAGCTCGGAGTATAAGCGTATCTTTAGTTATAGTAAGCTAATAGTTATAGACTATAGACATTACCTTACTACGTAGGTAATTAAGGCTAATTAGTACCTTAAGAATTAGCTTCTCCGAGGCCTTACTAATAGACGAGTAACGTAGTAGGTAGGCGCTATAGACGACGATAATAATAGTAGTAGTAGTAGACGTAATAGTAACGAGGCTAAATAGCTAGTTCTTTACTTACTTTGCGCTAATCTTCTTTATTTAGTTACTAGCTTAGCTTATATATTTATTCGCAATTATGTACTTTTACATGTAACGGCTAGCTTATACATTTATTCGCAATTATGTACTTTTACATGTAACGGCTAGCTCATGTATTTAATTATGTACTAGTTACTAATTATTTATTTACAGTTAAGCGCTATCTACTCATATATGCGGCCTATATTCACTCATTCAACCGCATGATTGAATGTTGCGGAGACTGAAGTAGACATGGCAGACGAACTCAGCTCCACCATCGGCCGACAAACCCACTCAAATACCACCCTTCTCGGTCCAGCGTTCGATCGAAAGACATCGAGCGCGCTAATCACGCATGCAAGGCTTGCAGTGCATGTTCTCATCGGAAGCTCGAATGCAATTACGATGATTCACCTTCCGCAAGAAACGTCAGCTGGCACCAAACGACCTACTATCATGCACCTCCGACTGCTCTGAACGACTTCTAAAATCCACAAGTCTGCCATATCACATACCTACACCTCTCTAGGATTTCAGTCATAACATCCACAGAGCGCTACATGACCTCCACCATCATCCCCCGGTCATCGATGCGGACTTTTTCGAAAGAAGTCTTATATACATCTTCAAGCTCTTCTTCATCACCAAATCTCATCTAGACCTGCGCCTTAAACGAACGCCACAAGCCTCGATTCCTTCACGACAACACTCAGAAAAGTGAAAATCGCCGATAAGAAGCAGAAAGAAATTCCCTCCCGGCCACAGTAAGCGGTGCATTCGCTCGTCCCGCCATCTTACGCTATCTCGATTGTACTCTATCGTTTTGGACGGAGAGATTCCCGAGTCGAAAGGTCATTCCGATGCTATTATCTTCCTTGTGGAGCTGCAGAGCACTTGCTACGACGGCGACGATGATTCTGGAAAATAGTAAGGGATATTGAGGTATGTACCAGTCAAGCATGCGGAGATGAAATAAAGGAATGAGTAAAGCGAAGAAATTGTCGAAAGCGTTCGGGACGAGATGGTAGCCTGATTCAAGAATTTGGGAATTCATGTATGGGTTGAGAAACGACGTTTCTACAACCGCTTCAAGACCTCCATATACGGAGTTATCTACATGAATGGGCGGTGGCCTAATCGTAGCACTGGACCAAAAAGATCGAATCCCGGATTCTAACCTTTTTTGTTTTCCCGATTTTTCTATTTTCCCGATTTTTCCGTTTTCCCGATTTTTTCGATATCTCGAAAATCTAGGTTTATTAATATATTTAGCTATAGTACGTAATATACCGTACTATACGTAATTCGGCGCATTCCGCTATCTCTAATTAGGCTAGTCCTCCCTACCTCTACCTACCTCTACCTATCTTCTACCTAGTCTACTTACCTTCTACTTACCTCCTACCTACCTTTATAATCGTTATTCGGATCTCGGGTACTATATTTAGTCGGGTACTTAAAGGCCCCTACGGGCGTAATGAGTTTAGTATAGTTAAGGTATAGGCTCCTTCCTCCCCTCTATATAACTTCTACACGATTATTACTACCCCTTTCCTTCCTTCTAGGTAGAAAGAGCCTACGCCGGTAACTATATAAATAAACGAATAGCGTACGTAGGGGTCTAACTAGAGATAGCTCTAAGGGCTTATTAGTAAATCGCGTTTATCGATATATAGTATTTCGCTATAGCATATAAATTTAGTACTATAGCTAAAATAAACCCCGTAGGGACTATAGTATAGAGTAGATGCTATAAGCGAGAGCGATAAGCGATATAGTATATAACGTTATCTTCCTATTTATACTAAGAGTAAAAGAAGAGAGAGTCTTAAGGTATTAGAACCGCTCTTTCTTTCCGCGGCTTAAACGTATTAAGGACTTTCGATAGTAACTCGTCTTCTACGTCGGAGGTCTAATCGATAGTAACTCGTCTTCTACGTCGGAGGTTAATCGAGGGTAATAATCGATAGTAACTCGTCTTCTACATCGGAGGTTAAATCGATAATATTTATTATCGGCGCGTATAAGGTCGTATAGCGATTAATATAACTTCTATTACTATAAAAGTCGGTAAAGGCTTCTAATTTACGTAGGTACTATAAATAGTTACTAAAAGACTATATAGTATTTACGATACTCCGTAAAGTCTAAAGTTAAGAGTAAAGGTAAAGGTATAGGGAAGAATAATTTAAAATAAAGTAAAACCCGAAGAGAGAGAGTAAAGGAAGAGAGAGAGAGTAAAGGAAGAGAGAGAGAGTAAAGGAAGAGAGAGAGTAAAGGAAGGGAGAGAGTAAAGGAAGAGAGAGAGTAAAGGAAGAGAGAGAGTAAAGGAAGAGAGAGAGTAAAGGAAGAGAGAGTCTTTAGGTATTAGAAGTCTACTATTTACTAATATAAGCTTATACTAGGTAAAGGCTTACTAGGTACGTTATTAACGGCTTATTAGCTCGCGGTAATAGAGTACTTTAACTACGTCCTTATATCGGACCGTATATACGGTCTATAGCCTATACGGGAAAGCTTTAATTACTATCGAGACGTGTCCGGTATTTCTAAGTTAATAACCGAGGAGGACCGCCTAGTAGCTCCGGTGTTTCTAAGTTAATAACCGAGGAGGACCGCCTAGTAGCTCCGATGTTTCTAAGTTAATAACCGAGGACGACCGCCTAGTAGCTCCGGTATTTCTAAGTTAATAACCGAGGACGACCGCCTAGTAGCTCCGGTATTTCTAAGTTAATAACTAAGGACGACCGCCTAGTAGCTCCGGTATTTCTAAGTTAATAACCGAGGAGGACGTACTAGGTAAAGGCTTACTAAGTAAAGGCTATGCTATAGCTCTCGAAAAGGGTAGTATCGAGCATCTACTACCGTTTAGGTTACGCGCGCCGATAGGTTCTAAATCTAGGGATTAGGTACTATCGAGACGTCGGGTCGCTTTAGGTAAGGTATTAATATAGGCCTATACTAGGTAAAGGCTATACTATAGCTCTTATAAAGGGTACTATCGAGTATATTACGCGTAGCGGCGCGGCTAGTACTAAGTTAGTTCTCTATCTATTCTCGGCTATCCTTAAAGCGCTTCCGTCCTACAATATAGAGATTATACTAGGGTTAGAGATAAGTATACATAGTTAGTAGGGCGAGCTAGAGGCGCAACTATCGCTTTAGGTAAGGTGTCGATATAGGCTTATACTAGGTAAAGGCTTACTAGGTAAAGGCTTACTAGGTAAAGGCTATACTATAGCTCTCGTAAAGGGTACTATCGAGTATCTACTACCGTTTAGGTTACGCGCGCCGATAGGTTCTAAATCTAGGGATTAGTAAAGGCTATACTATAGCTCTTATAAAGGGTACTACGAGCATATTACGCGTAGCGGCGCGGCTAGTACTAGGTTAGTTCTCTATCGAGTAAAGGCTATACTATAGCTCTTATAAAGGGTACTACGAGCATATTACGCGTAGCGGCGCGGCTAGTACTAGGTTAGTTCTCTATCGAGTAAAGGCTATGCTATAGCTCTTATAAAGGGTACTACGAGTATATTGCGCGTAGCGGCGCGGCTAGTACTAGGTTAGTTCTCTATCGAGTAAAGGCTATGCTATAGCTCTTATAAAGGGTACTACGAGCATATTACGCGTAGCGGCGCGGCTAAAGGTAGTATTAAGGTAAGTTAGGCGAGCCTACCTCTAGGCCGCCTCTTACTACGCCCTTAAAGAAAGTAGTGTTAAGGTAAGTTAGCCGCCTACTAACCGTTAATATTAGCGAAAGGGCTACCTCTAGGCCGCCTCTTACTACGCCCTTATAGTTAGAAGTTGTCGCTAAGTCGAGTGCCGGTATCGATAGCTAGAAGTTATCGCTAAGTCGAGTGCCGGTATCGATAGCTAGAAGTTGTCGCTAAGTCGAGTACTAGTATCGATAGCTATATTAGCGAAAGGGCTACCTCTAGGCCGCCTCTTACTATAAGTTGTCGCTAAGTCGAGTACCGGTGTCGATAGCTATATTAGCGAAAGGGCTACCTCTAGGCCGCCTCTTACTACGCCCTTATAGTTAGAAGTTGTCGCTAAGTCGAGTACCGGTGTCGATAGCTATATTAGCATACTACATATTAGCTATAATTCCCTACTTCGTACGCTATCGCCTAGCCTAGTTTAGTACGTAAAGAAAGTAGTATTAAGGTAAGTTAGCCGAGCCTACCTCTTACCGCCTCTTACTACGCCCTTATAGTTAGAAGTTATCGCTAAGTCGATGTACGTTATTAACGGCTTATTATCTACGAAGTTATAGAGTAGCGGTAGTACGTAATATATTCCTAGTAACTAAGAACTTCGAATTAGGGCGTAGGCCTCTATGCTACCTCGAATACCGGTTACGTCTACTATACGTTGTTAACGGCTCATTATCTACGAAGTTACGGAGTAGCGGTAGTACGTAATATATTCCTAGTAACTAAGAACTTCGAATTAGGGCGTAGGCCTCTATGCTACCTCGAATACCGGTTACGTCTACTATACGTTATTAACGGCTTATTATCTACGAAGTTACGGAGTAGCGGTTAAGCCTATACTAGGTAAAGCCTTACTAGGTAAAGGCTATACTATAGTAAACTCCTCTAGCGTATCTACGAGCTTAGCTAGAGTAATTAGAGATTAGGAGATAGATATACTAGGAGATAAGAGAAGGCGAATAGCGGCTTATGTTAAAGCTTATATTAAAGCTTATAGCATCTTAATAGTCGCTCTTTAAGAGTAGTCTCGAATTCGGAGCGAAGATATATAGTAATAGTCTTAATAGCGGTAACGCGATCTTCGTCCTTACTTTTCGTATACTATACTAATCCGTATATTCGGCTAGCTTTTACTTTTCGTGTACTACTTTTCGTACACTACTTTTCGCGTACTACGAGAGTCGCGCACTATTTCGTACACTATTTCGTGCACTATTTCGTGTACTACGAGATTCGCGTTACTTCGTTCCTATGTCGCTAGGGATATTGTTATTAGTGTTAAGTAGGTTATAAGGGTTTACTTCGCACGCCCTTTACCCTTCGACCTATTTACTTGCTACTATTAAAGAATTGTGTACTATAGGGTATCTACGGCTCTTCGTACTATCGAGTTAAACTCTTCGATAGTATCCTAAATAATCGTTACTAGTCCTACTAGCCCTACTAGTCCTACTAGTCCTACTAGTCCTACTATTACTACTTATCCTACTACTAGTCCTACTATTACTACTAGTCCTACTACTAGTCCTACTATTACTACTTCTATAACATCCTACTTAACCTTAATCTTAATATTCGCATCTTTATCTTCTACTTCCTCTTCCTCTATATCTACCTCTACTATATACTTCCGAGCGAGCCGATAAACGTATTAGGCTATAGCATACTAACTCTTAGGTAGCTATCTAGGCTTCCTCGATGCCGAGACATTATATAGATCCGTAATCTACTTCTATGTTATACTACTACTACGCTTTAATCCGAGTATAATAGTAGCCTATATCTTATCGCTCGTTATCCTATCCTCTTCGCTAATTACCGTATTCGCTAGTCTAGATGCTATACCTAGTATATTTCGTATCGTGAAAGTCGTAGCCGTAAAAGTCGTAATCGTCGTAAAGTCGTAATCGTCGTAAAGTCGCGAAAGTATACTCGAGGAAGCGATAAGGATTATAATCCCGCTAAGACCCCGGATTTACTATAGTAAGACGCGTAATTAGCGGGGATAAACATCGCGACTACCTTACTTCGCGTATTACGTTAACTTTTACGATTTTTATAACTTCTATAATAATATAACATAATATAATACGGCGCCGATAGCACGAATACCGTACGAGATACGTCGATTAAGCACATTTCTAGTAAATAGCGCTAATAAAAGTATCTAACACGATAACGACGGTCGCCTTAGGTATACCGAACGCGAAGTCGCATTATCGCATTTCGAGAAGGCTAATACTAACGCTAACGCTAACGCTATACTTATTATACTATAGCTATTAGTAATATAATATGTACGGTAAGGATAGATACGTAGAGTAATAATACGTAAGGACTATATCTAGTCGTCGGTTAATGCCCTCTATGCCTAGACTCTCCCTAAGATGCGATCTACTAGAAGACCTTAGTTACTACTAGAAGGTAGAGAGGAAAGAATACTTACGTCTAGGGATCTAATTAACTAGCGGCATTAAGAAGCTTCTAAGAGAAGTACTACTCGAAGTATACTAGAAGTACATATTACCTATAGACTATACTCGAGCGAGCCGAAGTAAGCCGTTATAAAAGCCCTTAGCGCATTCTATTACTAACTATAGTACGTATAACCGAAGATAAGGTATGTAGGACGGGTACTTATTAAGCGAAAGTAATACTAGTAATACTAGGTACTAACTAGTAAGAATAAAGGTTAAACCGCGCCCGAAGTGTCTATTTTTTAAAGCCTATACCTAAAAAAAAGAGCCTATACCGAAAAAGATTAAGCGCGGCTAGGCTTATACTTCTAAAGGAGAGGCCTACACCGCTACGAAACAACTTAGCCTATAACTAAGTTTATAATTAAGACGATCGGCTATTAGGCGGTATGAATTCGAACTAAATCGGGATCTAAGACTAACCTATACATTACGCTAAGCTTAACTAGATATATGTAGCATCCGATCCGAAGAATAAGAAGAGCCCGAACGTAGGAAGCCTATATAGCCTATAGTAATAGATAAGAAGTAAATTAAGTTATCTATAGCGGGATTAACCTAAAATAATACTACGCTTATTAAGGAATGCCTTAGTTTACCTTACTAAAGAGTTTTTACTAGTAAGCCTATTAGAGTGCCTCGGTGTACCTTACTTAAGAGTTTTTACCTTAGTAACTATTACTAGTAAGCCTATTAGTACCTCGGTATACCTTATTAAAGAGTTTTTACCTTAGCCGGTTTACCTTACTAAAGAGTTTTTACCGTAGTATACCTTAACGTAGTATACCCTACGATACGTAACTATACTTTCGTAACCTATCCGTTACTTACTCTTTTAGAGAGTCGCGTTCGTAACGTCTTACGTCGGCGAAGCCTATCGGAGACTAAAGGACTAAGTAGACGATACCTATCCGAGGAACCTTAACTATCTAAAGCGGCTCCGCGGTAGTAAGTCGTAGAACTAGTAAAGGAACGGTGTTAATCGCTATAGAGCTACCTATATGCGATAAAGAGGTATAGACGGACGCTATCGCATTCGTAGATAGGTAGTATGTTGCTAAGGGTACGGGTACGGGTATACGTATGCGGGTATTTATATACGTATACGTATACGTATACGTATACGTATACGCCTACGCGTATATGTAAAGAAGAAGAAGAAGAAGAAGTTAAGGTTAGAAGAAAGCGAAGTCTTCTATAATACTATAGGTAAGGTTAGCTCGACTAATAGTAATGCGCTATTTTAAGTAATAATAGTAAGGTAATAATAACGGCGATACATCTATAATAGACTATACTATAATAGCGACGTTACCGGCCGGCCGTATAATAATAGTGCCTAAGGCATACTACTATAAAGAGATCTACGGTTAGAGTTTACTATAGAGATTAAGAGATACCTAAGGTACTACGTAAATAGAGATATACTACGTAAATAGAGATGTACTACATAAATAGAGATGCCTAAGGTACTATATATATAGAGATGCCTAAGGCCTAATTACTCTAGTATCCTCGTACTAATGTGGATAGCGAGCTCGTAGACGTACTAGAGGAGTTTAAAGAATACATCCTAGCATATAGATAGCGAGCTCGTAGACGCGCTTAAGGAGTTTAAAGAATATATCCTAGCATTAATATAGATAGCGAGCTCGTAGACGCGCTTAAGGAGTTTAAGGAACATATCCTAGTATTAATATAGACGACATAGCTCGCCCGTATTAATGGTTAATAGGCGGCTAATTTACCTTAAGACTACTTTCTTCGATGCTCGATAGTAGCCTTTACGAGAGCTGTAGCATAGCCTTTACCTAGTAAGCCTTTACCTAGTAAGCCTTTACCTAGTAAGCCTTTACCTAGTAAGCCTTTACCTAGAAAGCCTTTACCTAGAGAGTAGTAATAAGTAATAGCTACCGGTAGTAATAGCTATCCGTTAGTAGACGCCTATTAGCATCGTATTTTCGATTACTATATCGCCTACTATAGAGGGAGCGAAAGGCGCCCTCGAGAGTATTAGTAGTCGAAGCCGTAATCTTATTTAAGTTATTTACCTACTATAGACGCCTATTAGCATCGTATCTTCGATTACTATATCGCCTACTATAGAGGGAGCGAAAGGCGCCCTTAAGAGTATTAGTAGTCGAAGCCGTAATCTTATTTAAGTTATTTACCTACTATAGACGCCTATTAGTATCGTATCTTCGATTACTACATCGCCTACTATAGAGGGAGCGACATAGCCCGTAATAACTACTACTACCGGTGCTACCGAGCGACATAGCCTATAACAACTACTACTACCGGTGCTACTACTCCTAAGGATAATCCCTATATTTAGAACCTATCGACGCGCGTAACCTAAAAGGTAGTAGATACTCGATAGTAGCCTTTACGAGAGCTATAGTATAGCCTTTTCCTAGTAAGCCTTTACCTAGTATAGAGGGAGCGACATAGCCTGTAATAACTACTACTACCGGTGCTACTACTCCTAAGGACGATATAGAGATAACGAATTATAATACCCCTACGAATAGCGCCCTCGAGAGTATTAGTAGTCGAAGCCGTAATCTTATTTAAGTTATTTACTAGCTCTCTTTACCGCCCTCGAGAGTATTAGTAGTCGAAGCCGTAATCTTATTTAAGTTATTTACCGGCTCTCTTTACTTAGTATTAACGCGACGTTACTATCGCTTCCGAAATAGAGTATTAGTAGTCGAAGCCGTAATCTTATTTAAGTTATTTACCGGCTCTCTTTACTTAGTATTAACGCGACGTTACTATCGCTTCCGAAATTACCGCCTCTAGCTCGCCCTACTAACTATATATACTTATCTCTAACTCTAGTATAATCTCTATGTTATAGGACGGAAGCGCTTTAAGGGCGGTAAGCCTTTACCTAGTATAGGCTTAACCGCTACTCCGTAACTTCGTAGATAATAAGCCGTTAATAACGCATAGTAGACGTAAACGATATCCGCTATTATTTACCTAGTATAGGCTTAACCGCTACTTCGTAACTTCGTAGATAATAAGCCGTTAATAACGCACGGTAGACGTAAACGGTCGCCTTACTAACTATATATGCTTATCTTTAACTCTAGTATAGAAGATCTTACCTAAAGCGATAGTTACGCCTCTAGCTCGCCCTACTAACTATATATGCTTATCTCTAACCCTAGTACAATCTCTATGTTATAGGACGGAAGCGCTTTAAGGATAGTATATATATAGCCTATATTTACCTAGTATAGGTTTACATTAATACCTTGCCGGAAGAGCTATAGTATAGCCTTTACCTAGTAAGGCTTAACCGCTACTCCGTAACTTCGTAGATAATAAGCCCTTAATAACGTATAGTAGACGTAAACGATGTCCGCCATTAATACTAAGCGATTAAGTACCTACTCGAGGTAGTATAGAGGCCCGCGTACTAATTCGAAGTTCTTAGTTACTAGGAATATTTATTTACATTTATATGCACTTATTTATGTAAATAAATGTTACGGAGACTAATATTATATACGCGAAGATAAAAATGATATAACTCTATTAACGCCTATCTACTCACTATTAAATCCGTCGTTCCTATATATTATAATCGTCTCGCTCCTTACTACTATAGTACTTCTCCGACCCGACGACCTTCTTATTATTAGCCCGTAGCCGAAGCCTTCTTAGAGATAAAGATGTTGCCTTAGCGATAGTAATAAGGTCTATACGAGAAAGGAGGGATCTTAGTTACGGTCGCTATTCGTAGGCTATATTACCTTCTTCTTACGAGTACTTAGATCGTTATTCCTCGTTATATACCTAGTCTTATAGGGGCTACTATAGTTAATCTTCTTAGTTAACTTACTCGCTACTAATAGGTATAGCTATCTCTACTATCGGCGTAGATAGCCGAGTAAATGTCTCCGGCGTAGTCGTCTCTACTACCGGCGTAGATAGCCGAGTAAATGTCTCTAGCGTAGTCGTCTCTACTACCGGCGTAGATAGCCGAGTAAATATCTCTAGCGTAGTTATCTCTACTACCGGCGTAGATAGCCGAGTAAATATCTCTAGCGTAGTCGTCTCTACTACCGGCGTAGATAGCCGAGTAAATGTCTCCGGCGTAGTTATCTTTACTACCGGCGTAGATAGCTAAGTAAATGTCTCCGGCGTAGTTATCTCTACTACTAGCGTAGATAGCCGAGTAAATGTCTCCGGTAGTAGCGATACCCGCCTAAACCTCTCCGGTAGTAGCGATACCCGCCTAAACCTTAATAGCCCCTAATAGAACGGATATAGCTCGCGATAGAACCGTATGTTAGTAAAGTAATCTTTATAGAAGTAGTAAATGTCTCCTTTCGGATATACTATACGGATACGTCGGCGCCTACCCCGATTATACTTAGATATATAGATAGGGTATATATCGTCCGGGATAGATAAGGATAGAGGTAGTAAGACGCGGCCTACTTACTCTATATTACGTTCTATATCCTTTATCTACTTAGACTAGTCTTTACGAGGCTTAAGTAGCCGGAATACCGGTATCTTTTTCTTCTATATAGGGATAGTAGTAGTACTTATAGTCCCGCTATTCGCCGTCCCTCCTAGAGATATGTTATCGTCGCTAACTACGATAACTTCTAGCTCGTATAGGCGTATCGTAAGTTCTTAGCTTATAGGGCGCTTTAATTAGCGCGATAGACTAACTCTATTACGACGTATAGCCTCCTACTCTACTAAACGTCGACTCTCCTCGAGGGCTCTTTAGAGGTCTTCGTCGTCGACGTCTATAGAGATATCTATATATCGTCCGAGTTAACGGTCCTATTCTTCTTCCGTAATGCTACTAGGAGGCTCTAAAGGCGTTAGCATCCTAAATTAAGGTCGCGACGGTAAGGGAGGATTAGGACGGGCGTTATTATTACGTCCGAATATCTCGGATAAGCTAGGGAGACTCGCTAGCGATATATCGCGGAGCTTCTACTCTTCGTCGTATAGATTAGATAGACGGTTTATATTAAGATCGGTAGTAGCGTAGATTAATCTATATAGATTAACATTAAACGTCGTACGCTTCGAAGCTATCCTA
>LFZN01000484.1:0-14076 GCA_001578235.1 Pseudocercospora eumusae
TCGGGCCTAATTATAGCGAATACTTTTTTAACGCGAGTAATAGACGCGAGTTTCTAGCCTACGATAAGATACCTACCTTTTTCTATAGTCTCTAAACCGAGCCCTCCTATTATGTCGAAACCGTAATCTCTCTCTCCGATAATTTTAAAGATAGACTTCGAGAAGCCTACTAAGATAACCGTCCTTAGCGCAGGTTACTCTAGGTCCTTAAGTCTATCGAATAAGCCTATATCGAAGAATAGGAAGCCTAACCTAAGAAGCTCGAGAGTCGTTAGGCTAGGTAGAAACGCTAACGCTAGTAAAAACGCGACGAGCGCCGTAGAAACGTAAAAGAACCTTAGGTCGATTAGGAATACGAGAGTTCGAAAGAACCTTAGGTCGATTAGAACGGTCGAGAACGTACTAGTTCGATAGAGGACGGCGCCGTTCCTAGATACTTCCTAAAGCTTAGCTCCCTACGATCCTCCGAGGATATACTATCGCGTAAGCTATAGTATACTCTAGACGGCCCCGATAATAAGCTAATAGACCTAAGGTCGCTAGAGGGCATCCGCTTTTTTAAGGAAGATGGACTTATCTATTACATCGACCCCGTATTACTTCGTTCGCGCCTCTATATCCCCGCTAGTCTTATAGGTAAGATCTTCGAGATAGTATATAATCTTCGCTATTACGTAGGGTTCTATCGTATACTCGATCGCGTTAACGCTAGTTTCTACATCCGCTACTACCGTAAGTACCTCGAGTAATATATCGACTAGTATTCTAGCTATAATAATAATCGCTTAACTAGGTATAAACCCTATAGATAGCTTAATCCTATAGACTTAAAGTATCGGCTCCCTATAGACGTGTAAACCGTAGACTAGATCGTTAGGCTTCCCCTAACTAGCGAGGGGTTTAATACCCTACTTACGGTTACCTATAAGAAATCTAAACGAGTAATACTCTTACCTAGTAAGTGCTAGTAGATAGCGGAAATCTAGGTAGCTTAATACCTTACGGCTATCTAAGAGAGATCTTAGCGCGTAGCTAAGGTATTTATTTACGATCGCGACCCTAAATAGCTCTCGAAATTCTTTACTAAGATTATAAAGCTCCTTAGAGCCTTAATCCTTACGTCTACCGCGTACTATCTATAGACCGATAGCTAATCCGAGCGTACGAATTAAACCGTAGAAATCATAATCCGGTACTTCGTTACCTCTAATCCTAATGCTTAATAGACGGACGTCCTCCCTTTATTAATATTATATCTTAGTAGCGTTAAGAATGCGAGTACTAGAATCTCGCTAGACTAGATGTTATTTAGGTTCGATCTTAATATAGACGCCTTTATCGGTCTTCGCGAACTCGAGCCTTAGTACTTCGAGACCTTACGATAGTAGTTTCGAGATATAGTAGAGGAATCGCTAGTATTCGCGGCGGTAGACATAAAGTACCGCTACGATTTAAAGTACTACCGAGTATTATTCGAGCTAGGGGATTATATTATGCTTAAGCTCTACTATAGATATCGCGTCTATAGCTAAGGTTATCGGAAGTATAGCTATTAAGCTACTAGCCTATTTAAAATTAATAAACGAGTAGGTAAGCTAGCCTACGAGTTAGATCTCCCTTCTACGGTAAAGTTCTACCCGGTTATCTCCGTAGCCTAGCTTAAGCCTACGCTAAACCCTACGAGGGATCCTTTCGCGCATACGTATCCGCGAGTACCTACGCCGATAGACCTATAGTCCGAGTAGCTACCTATAACGCCTAAGCGTATCCTTAATAAACGCCTCTTACGGGGTAAAGTCGAATATCTAGTAAAATAGCGTAACGAGTAACCGATTATAAACGAATAGGTACGCGAAGATAAGCTTAGAGATAATAATACGTACCTAATCGAGTAGTTTAAGGACTCCTAGTTTATATATAAGTAGATCTCGTAGATATAACCTTTAATCTAACGCTACGAACCGCATATTACTCTTACCGAGCTAACGAGACGATAACCGCGACGAGGCGATCGTCTAAATTATACGGAAGCTAGCGATTTAGACCTCGATAATGTTACGTCTATCGCTAATACCCCTCTACGTAACTATACCGAAGGTAGGTAAGATAGAGAATACTCTAGAGAAGCCTAGATTAGCTAAGATAACTCGAGGAGTAGCCGAAAGCCTACTAGGAGTAACCTATTTAGGTAAGCTAGGTTCGCTAGCTCCTCTAATTTAGAGCCTAACGACCCTACGTCTATCGTTACCGCCCCGCCGACTAAGCGTACCGCGAGTATAGTAAATAGAGGAGACGCTAGAGGAGCCTAGGCGAGTTAAGATGAATCGAGGAGTAACCTAAAGCTAGGTACGAATAACCTATTTAGGTAAGCTAGGTTCGCTAGCTCCTCTACGCGTGCGTCGTAGCTCTAGTAAGATCCGCCTTAGGATATATAGCTAACCCTAGGTCTACTACTTCCGTCTATAGAAGTCTTAGAGGAGGAGGCTCGTTAACTATAAGCGAGGACCTTAGTACCTAAGGTTCTACGTCTTAGTAAGGAGGATATATAACGATAGAGAGATACTCCTACGCTACTAAACATATAAGTCGGCGTATATCGTAAGATCCTCCCTTACTATTTCTCGACTCTATAGTTCCCTCTAATTACATAGAATCGGTACCTCGACGAGTACCCCTAGGTATTCCCTCCTATAGGGGATGCCTAAATAGGAGTTCGAAGAGATCTATCTAGTAGACGCTATAATTAATAGACTTATAGTTACCTCTCGTTTCCCCGACCTATAGTCCGGCCGCACGTCCTTCTATCACATTACTTTTAGGTATTACTTACGTAGCGCTATTTTAGGCATTACTTACGCAACGTTATTTTAGGCATTAAAGTAAACCGTAATTAGAGTTTAACCGTGTAGATACGCGATTATACGCATATATAAGTCGCGAATATTACCTTAACTTTCTACTAATAATAATAACCTTAGTAATATTAACAACTATAGTAGTAATTATAGGCGGCTTTACGCCTATTAATTTTAGAGCCTTCGAAGAAGACGGCACGCCGCTAGTAATAGAGTCTATACTAGGTCCTTTATCCGCGACCTCCTCGCCGTAGATAGTAGACGCGCCTTTATCCGTAATAGTAGACGCGCCGATCGTAGACGCGACCTCGCCGTAGACGGTAGACGCGCCTTTATCCGCGACCTCTCCGTAGATAATAGACGCGCCGATAGTAGACGCGACCTTACCTTAGGTAGTAGACGCGCCGCCGTAAGATTAAGCTTTATAAAAGAAAGATATAGTAGCTCTATAGCTAATAGAGCTAGATCCCTAGCCTACCTAGGAATCTTAGTAGACGGGCGCCGAAGAACCTTAGTCTATAGTAGCCGCCGCTCTACGAGCCGCCGCTCTATAAGCCTTACTAAAGCGCCTCTTCGCGCTAAGATCTATAATATTAGTAGCCGCTCTAGTAGTAGGCGATAGACGTAAGCCTACTACGTTAGTAGGTAACGCTCCTATTTCCGCCGCTAAAGCCCCCGCTTCTATAATACGCCTACCTTAGAAGCCTACGTCTACCGTAAACGCGCGAGGTAAAGCTCCTACTCCTATAGCTACTCCTCCTACTCCTATAGCTACTCCTCCTATAGCCGAAGTACGCGATAAGAGCATCGACGACGGCCTACCGCCTCCGCCTAAAAAGAAAGCTAGGAAGCCTAAGTAAGTACGTCTACCTTAAGAGCCTATATCTACTAGGAATGTAGCCTAGTAATCCGACGACGATAGCCTACCGCCTTCGCCTAAAAAGAGTAAGGAAAAAGCTTAGAAGAAGAAAGCTAAGAAGAAATAGAAGAAGCCTAGTAAGGAGAAAAATAAGAAGAATAATAAAAAGGAAGTTTAGGAAGACGATAGAAAGTAAGCCGAGAAAGGTACGGAGGATTAAGGTAGTAAGAATAGTAGGAAGAAGGAAGGCGTCTTTCGAATTCCCCCTCCTCCTAAGGACGCCTTACTCCGAATAGTCTACCCGGATATAACGCTAACCTTTTCGGACATATTCGAGTATATCGACTACGGGTACCCTAGCCTTAAGGCGAACGCGGTATCGGACGTAGCGTAGACCGCTTAGAGGTCCCTTAATAATCTTATTAGCCGCGAACATAAAATTATTATAGAGATCGCTAAGGGATTACGCCCGAACGTAGTACTATATATACCTAAGGAAGTTAAGTTCGACGACCGTATTATACCCTTCGGTACCTATCGTAAGGAGTATATACTTATACCTTAAGCCTACGACTTAATCGGTAGTCTCTAAAACCGTATATACTACGCTTACGCGAAAGGCTACGACGATACCGCGATCCCTTTCTTTAAGGACTACGACCGATATAGACGCGAGCGTCTCGAGGTCGCGGAGGAAAAGTTAAGGCGCCGTAAAGCCGATGCCGCCTTTAGTTAGGTCTTCTATAAGAAAGCTAAAGAGGAACGCGAAAACGAAGATAATAGACCGAAGGTTATTCCTTAGTATATTCCGTTAAGTAAGACTACGAAAGCGAAACGCTAGGCCGCCGCGGATAAAAAGAAAGTAGAGTACGATAAGAAGTATAAAGCATACTTTACGGTTAAGGATAATAAGGGTAATAATACCTATAAGGAATACGGTTAGCCCGACTACGCTAACTTCGTCGACGACTATAACTTCGATAACGACCCGGACTAGAAGCTATCCGAGGATATAAGGTTAAAGACGATAGGCGCTCGCGTAGCTATACGGGCCGATAAGTTAGTAGCTATACTACTTATCGCCTTACGTATAAAGCTTATCTAGCTCGCGCCGCGATATTTTAACCTTAAGAGCTACTTAAAGGAGCTAGTAGACCTATAGAATAAGTATAAGTTAGCGAAATACTCCGACCGAACCTTCGTTCCTCTAGGTAAGTAGCCTAAAGCGATCCTTAAGAGTACTAGAGAACTCTACCCGCTACGATAAATAAAAGAAGGTAAGGCCGGTCCTCTAAACCCTTCCTTCGGCGTAGATACCCGCTCTTTAGAATAGAAGTCGGTAGGACGAAAGCTTATCGAGGAAGTCGACGTCGGACCCTTTAACTCTAATAACTCTATCCTATATAGATTCGAGTACTCTATTAACTTACCGAAGTTCTAATACCCGCGTTATACTCGTAAAGCCGCCTACGCTAAGATGTACGAGAAGCTATACTCCGATAGCCTATATAGAGAGGTAGCTATCGCCTATATCGCCTTACGGTACTAGCTAATAGAGGGTTATATATACATTTCCTACCCCGCCGAAACTATCGAACCCTTAGGTCTACTTAAGCTCTTCTAGGATAGTCTCTAAGTTCTAATAAAGGCGCCCGATCTATCCGGGGAAATCGTACTAGACCTTACGTCTATCGTTAAGCGCGTCGGGCGAGACATTCCTAACTAGGACGTCGCGGCTACGGTACTCCCTTAACGCCTACTATAACGCTAGAGATTAACGCATATCTAGATAGCTTAAGAGCTCGGTAGTAGCATCGATACGATATAGATTATAGAATTTAGCGTTATTAAGTAAGATATAAAGCGTATAATCGCTAACTATGTTAATTAGCTAGGCTAGTTCCTACCCGGGCCGCGCTAGCTCCTTATCGATATAATATAGTCCCTCGCACCGGTAGCCGAAGGACTAGTTTTCTACGACATCCCTAAGTAATACTACGACGTACGCGCCTAGATAACGACTTCCGAAGGCGGTAAAGTACCTAATACGCCGCCTTAGTAATTATATAAGGATAGACGTAAGGCTATAGAGAAGCGCGTCGGCGAAATTAACTACGTCGATAAGCTAAAATAGTAAAAGGCCGAGATTAAGGCCGCCGAGCGAAAGGCCGAGCGTAAGGCCGCCGACCTTAAGTCTACTAAAGCTACTAAGAAGGCTATCGCTAAAGCCGCCGCCGATAAGGAGAAAGCGTCCGATAGTACTAAGATAAAGGCCGCTCTACTCGTAGATACCGCGGGCTTAAAACGTACGGCCGCCGGTAATATTAACCCGGCATCTAATAAAGCCGCTAAGACGACTACGAGCACTATACCTAAGTCTACTAAGAAGCGCGAGACTACTAAGAATACTTTAGATAAGAAGAAGGGTACTATAGCTAAGGCGCGAGATAGATAGAAGGCTAGATCTAGCGAAGATCTATCCGATAACGACGTCTAGAAGGCCCTCGACCTTACTAAGCGAAAGGCGAAGCCTAACGCTAGAAAGCTAGCCCGAAACTCTACGTCTACGTCTACTAGTAACGAAGCTAAGAAGCCGCTATAAAAATCTAAGTCCGACGCTAAGAACTAGGCTAAAGACGCTAAGTCTACCTAGTTTTACTACCCTAGCGAAGGCCCGTTAGACTTCCTCGTAAACCTATTCTACCGCTACGTTACGCGATAAAGCTTTATAGATCTGTACTAAGTATATATCGACCTTATCGACGGTAAATAGGTAATAGTAGGGAAGTACTTCTTACCGACCGACTTATAGGATCTAATATAGAGGGTCTTAGCCTTAATAGAGCTAGTAGAAGACGTAGGGTTCGTCCTCGTCGCTTACTATTTAAAGGCCGTAGTAGTCTCCTACCTCTAGTAGCTAAGGGACATCGAGGGTAATTATAACCTCCTAGAGGTCCTCTATAACCGTATCCGTAAACTCTACGATCCGGTCGCTAACGATTTCGTCGCCTTTACGTAGAACTACGATGTTTTCCTATAAGACGATTTCTTCGCTAAGTATACGGCTAGAGATATTACGCACGACGTTAACGCTTTTAAGAAGTAGGCTAACTTCTACCTAGACATACTAAGAGCGGTAGTAGTCTACGTAGTCGCCGAAAATAGCTAATTACTACGCGGTATATCCTTACTCTTAGAATCGGCCGTACCCTTCGCTATAAAAGCTATAGTCCTACGACGCTAGATGTTAGTCGTTAAAGAACATGCGGAACTTTACCCTAAGCGCCGCGGCTACCCTTAGTCTATCTACTACATTAAGAACGATAAGTAAATAGAGTAGCTTACTCGGTACCTCGATAGAGAATTAGCTACGAGCACTAAGATCTAGGAGGTCTTTCCCCGATAGAAGCTCTACTCTAGAGTCGATAAAGATAGCGGTAGTTTTATAGTTAGAAACTTTAAGTAGCCTACGCTATAAGTAGCGGACTATAATATCTAAAAGGCCGTACGCTATATAGGCGGTAGAGGAGGCGACCCTCCGATCCTACTAAAGAAGATAACTAAGACGGCCGAAGTCGACTTCGACGTATAGCTCCCGGCCTTTAGTCTACCGAAGAGAAATAGTACCTTAGCTAAAGTCTCGCTAAAGAAGAATAAGATAAAGTAGCTCCCGGCTTTCGGTCTACTAACGAAGGATAGCTCGCCTACGAAGAATAAGGCCGAGAAGAACGAGCCGCCCTTTAGTCTACCTTCGTTATCTATCGTCGACGACGACCCTTCTACGCTAATTACTAAGACCCTACGTAAGTTTCCTAAGAAGTAGTAGCTAGGGATTAAGCCGGATAACCTTCTTAAGTTTGTTACGACGTTAGGGACCTATCTTAAGGACATAAACATTAATCGCTTTAAGACTACTTAGGACATCGTACTAGGATTAAGTAAATAGACCCTCGAATAATGTAACGCTAAAGGTACTTACGCTAAAACCTTTATCGACGGTTTCCTCGCGCTCCCTACGATCTACGGCGAATTCTAAAGCTAGGCGAATAAGAATATTCCTAGTTAGACTAATCGCCCGTAGAAGGATACGTAAACCTTAGACCTACTAGACGTCCGTAGTTTCGGCAAGTAATTCGCCCCCTTTTAGGATTAAGTACTAAGCGGTTAGCGGTCTCGTTACGGCAAGATTATTATGTAGTAAGACTATAGTAAGACTTCGGGTCTATAGATTTTCTTTTATTAACGAAGCATGGAACATTAGAATAGAGAAGAAGAGGCTACCGATAGAGTTTACGTAGTCGCGGACTTTCGTAGGCCCGGGGATTTTATTATAGAGGCTACCTAGTAGGCATATACTAGCGGATAGGCACGTGCCCTATAGTGTAGGTTACCTTCTTCTCTCTATAGATAGACCTAGCTTCATCATCCAACAATATAATGACTTTACACCATAACAATATTCGTGCCAAAGGGTCGCACAAAATGGACACGAAAGAAGTAGACTCCTCGAGGACCTCCCAAACACTCCGAAATGAGACACGAAATGAGGCAGCAACTCCTTCTCTCCCTAACGAGGACACTTTCGATGATAACTCCAAAGCCCCATTCCTCACCATCCGAACCTTCCTGATGACAATCCTCGTCTCCATGGGCGGAATCTGCTTCGGCTACGACACAGGCCAGATTTCCGGTTTCCTCCAAATGGACGACTTCCGCTACCAATTCGCCGACAATCGCGACACCCTCGAACTCTCACCTACCCGAACAGGTCTCATCGTCGCCATGCTCTCAATCGGAACCCTTTTCGGAGCACTAGTCGCAGGCCCCATCGCAAACAACCGCCGCCTAGGCAGAAAATATTCAATCTGTCTATGGTGCATAGTATTCATCGCAGGAAACTGTTTCCAGATCGGTGCCCAGTACCCCTACTGGTGGATCATGATGATGGGACGCATAATATCCGGGTTCGCGATTGGAGGTCTTTCGGTCATGGTTCCGGCATATCAAGGTGAATCTGCACCAACGCATTTAAGAGGAGCGATTGTATGCTGCTATCAACTTTTCATTACGATTGGTATCCTGCTCGCATACCTGATCAACTTCGGCACTGAAACGATCGAGGGCTCCGCATCTTGGAGAATCCCAGTCGGGATATCATTTTTCTGGGCTCTGGTTCTGGGGTTTGGGATTTTATTCTTTCCGGAGACGCCGAGACATGAGTTTCGACATGGTGCTGTGGATTCTGCTGCCGAGAGTATTGCGAAGTTCCATGGTACTAGTGCAAGGCACAAGGTTGTGAAGAAGCAGTTGGAAGAAATGCAAGAGAAATTGAGGATCGAACAAGAAGGTGGCGAACACTCGATTTGGGAGGTTTTCACTGGACCGAGAATGTTTTATCGCACGATTCTCGGGATGACGATTCAAATGCTACAGCAGATGACGGGAGCCAACTTCTTCTTTTATTATGGAACGACGATTTTTTCGGCTGTGGGATTGGATAATCCTTTCGTTACGCAAATCATCCTCGGAGCCGTGAATGTCATTACCACGTTTCCTGGCTTGTATATGGTTGAGAAGTACGGTCGAAGGAAATGTCTTACTCTTGGAGCCTCTTGGATGTTTATGTGCTATATGGTCTTTGCGTCCCTGGGGTACTTCGCTCTTGAAAACGAGAATGGAAATAATAGGCAATCGATTGGATACGTCATGATCGTCTTCGCTTGCCTCTTCATAGCAGCCTTCGCGAGTACCTGGGGTCCCATGGCATGGGCAGTGACCAGCGAGATCTATCCTTCGAGGTATCGCAGTACTTGCATCGCTTTCTGCGCTGCATCGAACTGGGCTTTCAACTTTTTCATCGGCTTCGCAACACCCTTCATCGAGGCCGACATTGGATTCTCCTATGGCTATTTATTCGCCGCCTTCAACTTTCTGGCCGTTCTGGTAGTGTTCTTCTTCTTGCCGGAGACATCTGGCAGGTCTCTGGAGGAGATTGATACCATGTTCCTGCTAAAAATCAAACCGTGGAAGTCGAGCAAATGGGTGGCTCCAGAAGGCGACGACTTGGTGACGGCAGATCAGTTGAGGCTTTCAGAGGGAGGGCGGAACATTGAAAAGACTGACGAGGCTGGGCAGGGTACGAATGTTCGACGTGAGAATATTCAGGAATTCAGATAGCGTAGTAGATTCCGTGGCACCGGAGAGACTGCACTCCAGGTAGCACAAGAGATTAAAAGATTTTCAACTCACATCGGTTTACACCAGCCTCACAAGTCTTACCATACCCGGACATGTGAAGGCATATGCGATCCTGCGCCTTGGGTCCTTCACATCAAGACTCACATTCCACAAACTGCACATGTGATCCGTCCGCAGGACCCTACAAAATAGCAGTACTTCCAAACTTCCTTTGTCTTCTCTACACACCACTTTATGGATGCCGATGGTCCATTGACGTACGACCAGCGTCCCCATCTAGGACTTCGCTATCTGCTTAGACTAGGAGGGGATTAATCGTACATTCTATCCCACGTCGCCCGTGCCACAGCATTATCATCCCCAACGCTTGCGATCGCTAGATGTCCAGTCTCACTAGCTGGCTCAACATCACTAAACCGGATTCTTGCATGCCTCAATAGTCTCGATCGGTAACGGTCGACTCCAAGGAATTTCGCTATCAATATTAGGGCACTATGTATCTACACCGACAGACACATCGACCTCGACACAACTAGCTAGGTCTGGAATGGAAATTGCGCAAGTTGCGACCGGACGGCCAAGGCTCGGGAGGCATAGATATTCGAAACAGCGATGCTGCAGAAGTTCAAGTGTCCGAAAGTTGCGAATAGCGTCAGATGTCATAGTCAGTTAGTAAAGTAGCGTTTTTCATTAACAAGGCCATTTTCAGCACGTAGATTTGACGAAATATGCGCTCTTTGGCCTTAGCATAGCTTCTTAACCAAATTCTGCATTCTTGATCAAATCCTCGGTATATAGATAGATAGATAGATAGATCTTTCATTTGCCTGTTTTAGTGCCTATCGGCCTATATAGGTCTAACGCTATGTGTTCTATAAAGAGGAAACTAGGCTCGCTAGTAAAAACCTCTCCTCCTTACCTTCGTTATATCTTTCCTTCCTTTATCCTTCGGTTTAACTTCCTCTAAGGTATACTAGTATTATAGCGTTTACCCTCTAACTACCTTACCTACTACCCTAATACTCCCTCCTCTTTACTCCCCTCCTTCTCCTCCCCCCTTCTCTCTATCTACTCCTCTATCTCCTAGGCTAGTATATATTATTCGAGGTATCCCTCTCTAATAATCTACTTCGTAATTCTTCTTATATCTTCTTTATTTATAATAATCTTATCGTATTCTCTCTCTTTTATTTAGTATCTTTACTCGCTCCTCCCTTTCCTCTATCGTTTATATACTAATAGTATATACTTAGGGTTTTAAGACGGGTAGCTATATAGGTAAGCTTTACTTTCTATTCCTAGGACTCTTCTCTAGTATAGGTAGGCTCTAAGACCGATATGCTCGGAGCGTAGTTATATCGCTATACTTACTTCCGCCCTCCTTAAGTCTTTATAGATCCGGTTATTATTACTCCCGAAAGTCGTTAACGCTTTTAGTATCCTATTTCTTCTCGGTATTTCTCTCTATTCTTCTTCTTAGAGTATTCTCGCTATCTCCTCCGCTATACTTTAGCCTCTTCTTCCCTCCCTTTTCTCTATAGCTTAAAATACCTTATATTAGGTTTCTATTCCCCGGGCTAGATCCGTTTCCTTTTAGACCTTCCTCTCGGGCCTATAAACCCTTTTCCTTTTCTACGGGGCTTAATTACGGATCTTCTCGAGCGCCTCCTTAATAGTTTCCTAGGCCGGGTATAGGGTCGTTTTAATAGCGTATTAGTACCTTATTCCTTTTAGGTAATAGTATATTAGTAGCGATCCCGTCTCTATTTCTAATACCTTAGTAGGGGTAGACTTATATACTCCCGTAACTCGTCTTAGGCATTAGGCTTAGACTCTATTAAGCGGTTCTATAATTCTCTTCGGGGTCTTATCCTATACTATCTAGACTTAGGCCCCGTATAGTATAGCCGGCTTTACAATCGCTTTATATATAGTCCTCGCTTTATCGAATGTTACTCCCTATATTAAGGCTATTAGTCTTTCGATAGATTGCCTATTCGCGTTAGCTCTTATCTATACTTTCTTAACCTATAGGCCCTAGCTTAGTTTCGGGTCTAGCTATATCCCTAGGACTCTTAGTTCTAGGGTAGGCTTAGTAAGGTATCCCTAGATCGTAATCGGCGCTTTTATATTATATTTAGTTTTCGCTTTACTAAAGTAGATTAGTTAGTACTTCTCCGGCGCGAATTTAGCTCCGTATTTCCGTACCTATGTTTCGTACTCCTCGTATTACGTTTCTAGGATTCTATAGTTCTCTTCTATTAAGTCTAACTAAGCTAGGATGTTAGTATTATCGACGAATCCCGATGCTAATGTCCTATCCGTTCTAAGTTTCGGTAGGAGATCCGCGACGAATATAAGGAAGAGAATCGGTAAGAGGGTTAATCCTTAGGGTATTCCCGTATTTATCTAGATAGGGGCTAACTTATATCTTCCTAGGAGTAGTTAGGTCGTCCTCTCTTTTAGGAACGATTTAATAAATTCGACTATTTATATTAGTATTCTCTTTTACCTTAGGATGTATATTAATCTCTCGTATAAGACGTTGTCGAATGCTCCTAAGATGTCGAGTAAGAGGAGTAACGCTACCTTATTCTTTCTATAGTACTATATATATTTAATCTACTCCGTAATAAGTTCGACCGCTATTAGGGTAGATCTCTTTACTCTCCCCCCTATTTATTCCTCCGGTAGTACTTTATACTCTTCCGCGAACTCTATAAGCCTCCTTACTACTACTTTTTCTAGGAGCTTACCTATTATGTTTAGGAGTATAATTAGTCGGTATAACTTAAGTTAGGAGTAGTCCTCCTTCTATAGCTTCCTAAGTACTATAGTAAGGGATTCCTTAAACCGTTTTAGGTAGTATCCTTATTCTATATAGGCCGTAAAGATGTTAGCTATCGCCGGGGCTAGCGTCTTATTATAGGCTTTAAGTATAATGTTATGTACCCTATCTAGGCTTAGGGCTTTCTTACCTAGAAGTTTCGCTATAGTTACTATAACCTCCTTCGTGTCCGTTTCTAGCTTCTATTTAGTCCTATCTATCGGCGGTTCTACTTCTACCCCTCGAATATCTATTAGGTCGGCTTCTACGTAGCCTCCGAAGAAGTATCGTCCTAGGGCTCCTGCTTTATCCTCGTTAGTAGTATATGTATTTCCTTACCCGTCCTTAATATTAGGGAATTAGGGTAGTTAGTCTCTATCTTAAGTCGGTTACCTCGCCTATTTTACTATCCTCTATATATCTTCGGGCTTTTTCGTAAGTATCCCTACCGTAGATCTCTACTCCTATATCTTATCCCTCTTAATCTATTTCTTCTTTTCTTAAGTAGCCCTATAGTATACGTCCTAGTTCTCTTAAGAGTACGTAGTAGTCTATTTCCTCCTTACCTTTCTTACTTCCTTTACTTTCTCCGTATATTCCTCCGTCTAGTATAGTTACTAGTACTTAGATAGATTACTTAAGGGTACCGTTACTTCTATAGCTTCTTATATAGCCTAGATTAGGTATTCTACTACTCTCTCGATGTCGTCCCGGTTCCTAAGGTCTCTCGCCGCTATTTCCTAGGCTCTCGGTTCTAGTAATCTATTAGTCTCTTCCTAATTAGCCCTCTTCTAGTTTAGTTTCGCTTCGGGTTCTTATTCCTAGGTAGCCTATAGGTCGATCTCCGTCTAAATCGGTAGGTAGTCTAACGAGGATTCTATGTCTATATTTACTATATATTTTCGAACCCTTTCCCTAATTACTCGGGTTACGAAGTATAGGTCGATTATACTTTTACTAGATCTCGCTTCCTACGTCGTTAGTCCCTTTAGGGTTACTATCTCTATTCCTTCCCTTTCTATTACGTCGATTAGTCTTCCCGCTAGGTAGTAGTATGCCGGTGTAAAGTCGGATCCCTAGAGTAGGTAGTAGAGGTTAAAGTCTCCGACTATTACCTACTATCGATCGTCCTATATTATCGTTAGGATCCTTACTAGAGTATTAAGTTAGGTACTACTTCTTAATTCCGGCGGTAGGTTATAGATGTAGTAGATCTTTATCGGGCCTTAAGCGGTATATATCCTTATCGTAGTCGAGTCCCCGTCCTCTTAGTCTATAGGTTCCTAAGAATCTATAGAGATCTCTTTACTAACGTAGATGTAGGTTCTTAGCGTTCC
>LFZN01000485.1:0-13251 GCA_001578235.1 Pseudocercospora eumusae
CCTAACCTTCCTAATAACCTACTAGATCTATAATGTCTTCTATATATCCTTACTTCGTCTATACTACGGAAGAGCCGGCGAGGAGTAGGCGAATGTCGCGGCTCCTAAGATTCTTCTAGATAGTACCGAGGTATAGGAAGTAGAAAAGATCGTCGATAAAAGAAGCCGAGACGGATAGACGTAGTATCGATTACGCTAGAAGGGCTATAACGAGACATATAATACCTAGGAAGGTAAAGAGGACTTCGAGAATATAGATAAGCTTCTTAAAGACTAAGAGAAGGCGGATAGTAAGTAGAGGAAAGGTAAGAAGAAAATAAAAGGAAAAGAATAAGTATAGAGTCGCGTTTCTATTACTATAGAGTACTAAAAAATAAAAATATATAAACTCTAAAAAACCTAGATAGTAGGCGGACCCCTAGCGGGTCTATTAAAAGATGTAAATGCGTAGGTAAAAAGTAACCCTTAGCCTTTAAAGGCGCGATACGCGTTATAAGCGCTAACTCTAAAACTTAGTATCTCCCTAGTAGCCTTTAAGGCGCTACTAACCGTAGAAGGCGTAGGAGTTAGCTACTATAGCGTAGCTACTAGAGCGGGTATAGTAGGCGGTACTAGTATAGTCGGAAGGGTAATAATACCCTCCTTATTATCTAAGATAACGTATACTAGCGTAGGCTAAACGCGTACGCCGCTATCGCTACTACGACGGCGATAGCGAGGAGTCTAATACCGCGTAGTATATATTTTAACTAAGTCGTCGCTAAGCTCCTCGACCCTACTAGCGGTACGACGGCGAGTATTATTAATAGGACGAGGGTCGCGGCTATATCGCGTAGGTAGTAATAGAGAGGTATTAGGTAATACGCTAGATATAAGTACGGGATCCGGAGAGTCTATAGATGCTTCGCTATCTCCTTCGTTATATACTAGAGTAGGCGTCGCGCCTATGCGACGGCGATAGCGTAGAGTAGGGCGGACGCGAGAAGGAGAAGCGATAGTAGTACTAATAGTAAACTAAGTATACTACGCTTTAGTAGTAGCTTTCTACTTAGATAAGTTATTAGCCTACTCGCGGCGTTACTACTTACGGCGAATAGCCTTAAGACCGCCTTAGTCGAATAGCCGGGCGCGCTTAGTAACGGAGAGAGGACTAATAGTCTAAGTAAGGCGTATAGAGGGCGCGATAGCGGAGCGGGTACGCTCCTCGTAGCGGCGGTAGAAGTTGTTAGTAAATATATCTAGTAGCGCGTTACTACGGTCGATCTTATCTAAAGAAATCTCTTCGCTAGAGTATTAGTCGCCGCTCTAGTCTATACCCGCGCCGAGAACGTCCCGTACGCGTTAAAAGTCCTACGTAAGGTTACGACGAGGAATCGTATCGCTATCTCGGCTCGATTATATCGTTAACTTACTACTAAGAGCGTCCCGCTAGCGGATAGAATTACTAGAGCCGGACCCGAATCCTAAGCTAGAACGGCGTAGGATTAAGCGGGGACTACGGGCGGATAGGTAGTAGCTACGGTAGGCTAAATTTAAATACTTATTATCGTTAGAAAAGGCTTCTATATAAGCCCGATAGTACCCCGCCTATAAGGCTAGAGTAGCGTTCAACGTAAATAAGGGTAAAGGAGTACCCTAATCGGAGCGAGGTCGACGCTTAGACGGTATAGTAGGTAGCTAGTTATTCGCTTTATTAATAATAGTACGGTCGAGGCGACTATTATCTCGTACTACATATTTAGAAGGATACTATTTAGGTTAGTACGTAGATAGACGGCGGAGAGAAGGCGGTACTTATAATAAGCGAACCTCCTAGGCGAGAGGAAGTACGTTAGGATAGATAATTACCTACGTCTCGTAACTACTAGTCGAGAGCGAGGGCTTAAAAATCTTATACCGAGCGAGGAGCCGACGTTAGGACGCCCTATTTTAGGCCGCGTCGCGTAAGCTCGACCTCCTCGGCTTTAAGCGAGCGATTAAGAGTTCGGGCGGCTAAGTATAGAGTACGCGTAGCGCGTATAGCATTATTAGAAGAGCGTACTAGCTCGCGTAGCTTACGTTTATCTTCTACTATCTCTAAGAGGTCGACTAGAATACTACGGAATTCTTTATATAATTGTCTAACGCGGTTAATACGGCCTTACTACTCCGGCCCTAGCTATTACGTTATTAGTATATGTACCGAAGGCGGTTAGTAGATAACTTACTACCTCGTAAGCGCCCTTATAAAGGTTTCTACATTTGTCGTACGCTTTATAGGTCGCCCGCTAATAGAGGGCGCCCGTCGCGAGCGACTTTATATAACGCTTATAGGCTATCGTAATAACTACGGCTATAGTATATAAGTCTTCTAGTCTCTACTAATAATTATTATCTTCTAAGAGCATCTTAGCTAACTTACGGATTTCCTAATAGCTAGACCGGCTACCTAGGCGATAGCTAATCTAATAGGTACCTACTATAATATAGGCTAACTACGATAGAGGATTAGTAAGGTTATAAAGATAAACGAAGAAGTATAGTAAGCTAAAAGGAGTAGCTACGGTACGAAGGTAGTAGTAAAGGAAGTTATTACGCGCGAAGAAAGAATTTTTAAAGGTAGAAGGATGTTTTAAAGTTTAAAAATACCGCCTATAGATAGAGGGTAAGAGTACTAGCTAGCCTAGTAACTACTTAGTTAAAATAAATAAGCTATACGTCGTAATTAAAATAATTACTATACGCGCCCTATATACGCTTAAGTAAAAGAGAAGAGTTAAGATAAGAGTAGAGCTAAAGTAGGCGAATAGACTACGCGCATCGTATTTATAAAGTAAGTAAGGTCGCGTAAGTAGCCCGAGCGCCTCCCTATAAAGACTTAGCGGCTCGGCATCGGCTAAGGCTAGCGGGATAGCCCGAAAGCCTAACCTTAGGTATTACTTAGTTATACCGTAGGTAGTCCGCCTACGAATATAAGAGTAACGTTATAGTACTAACTTAGCCTCGCGAAAGCGATATATTTACTAGGTAATTTAGGCTACTAAGGACATTAGCCTAGAGAGGAGGCGTATATAAGAATCCTAGTATTAGTTCGCTTACGGGCTAATAGGGGTAACCTATCGCGATAGGGGTCGCGATAAGCCGAGCATATGTTACGTAGATAGATAGCGGATAGATAGCGGTACGATAGGGATCGCGATAAGCCGAGAGCGTTCGTACTAATAGCGATATCGCCCGTTCCGATAGGGATCGCGATAAGCCGTATAGGCGGATAGACGGCGGTCCTCGAAGTATAGGGGTATAGAAGGCCCCCGGTCTCTTACTCTTTTAGAATCTCTAAGATTATTCTAATATACGAAATAGAGGCTATTATATCGTTACATAAACCTAATACTCGTTCTATATACCCTTACTTCTAACGATATCCTTATACATAGCGGCCGCTAATACGGTCGTGCTTTACCTCTATAGTCTTATTACGGCTATATATATTCGATATAAGCTTTATAGCTACGAGAAAGTTATCGTACGGTATTAGAATATCCTTCTTAGTAAGAAACAACCGTTCTTAAAGAGCCTTAAAGCTATTGCGGATGTTAGTATCGCTAGTAGGCGCCGGTTCCTCCATTGTCGCGATATTAGCGTAGTAGAGGATAGTAAGGTACTAGGCATTTCGAGAAGCCCGAAATTATGGCTCGATTACACTAAATTCGTGGGTCTTGGCGGGAGCGCGTAAACGTCATTAATTGCGGGTCCTCTCTAAGCGAGATTAAGCGAGATTTGGCGAGGTGCAAGTATATAGACACCTACTAGAAGCAGTAGACTGGAGATCCCTCACTGTCGGGTTACTTGCCGATGATGTCCGAGAAGCGGCTTACTTCCTGCCCAATGAGATCGAACGCTTCATGTGCTCTGCGCGGTTATGCATATCGAGTGTTCCGGCAGAGTCCTTTCAGAACAGCTTATTCACTCACTCTGATAGGCTAACTATTAATAGTCTCACCTATAACTAGAGATTAGGGCTGGCTTCTGAAAGGACTCTGCCGGAACACTCGATGGTAGAAGAGGTAGAAGAGATCATAGCCTTGCAAGATCGCTCCACCGGTATTTGCTGTCTGGCAAGTCATTAGTGTACGAACAGAATCTGGATATTAAAAATTAGCGCTGACCATTCGCGGCTTTATCGATGAAATGTTGACAGATTGGAACGGTTTAGGGGACTGTATTCTCAAGTGCAAAAACTAGGACTTTGTACGGCTCCGTCTACCAACCAAACTCATGGCAACAACAATAATAATAGTTCCAATGCACGCACGCACGCACGCACGCAGCAGACACGCATTCCAGTATCGCTTAACTATACTCACGTGCTTACAGAGACGGCATTCTCTTCACTTGCCACTTACCCCAGTACCAAGAACAACTACCGAAACGCTGTTCTCACACGTTAACCTAGTCCGTCACGAGCGCGACACGAGAACGCGTCTCACAGCCGCACCCACTCAAGCCACCGAACCACCGCTCAGGACTGAAAAATTCACTTATGGCAATACTATGCATTAAGCTACCTATCTACCACTCCGTGCCGGTCTTGTGCAACATTGCTACCATACAACAAACACCATTGTCAGATGTCTTCTCCTACAAACCAGGTTCAGCAGGCATGTGACGCGTGAAGGACGCGCAGCGTGAAAGCCAGCACTTTTCAACCTGCGAATTTTGTAGCAAGAATTTTTTTCCTTTCCTCATTCACCGCTCCGTGATCAGTGCACAGTGCACAGTGCACGGATGCCATCCAACCAAGAAAAAGAAAGCATTGCACCGTTGACCGTTCCAGCCCGGAACGGACAGTCAGTCTTGGGTATATGTGTTGCCATCCAGTGTCGCCATATCGCCGTTTCCATCCAACATCTGAGAGCCTTGTGAAACCCAACTCCCCATAAAGGCAGATGCGATTGCTGCAGTCTGCGTGAAGCACATCTTCTGTGCATGCGGCCTTGAAGCCGTGGCTCGATATCGAGAACAGTCGTAATTTCATGAAAGCCATCAAAAAATGCAAACATATGGATAGATCGGCTCGTCTCATGTCCGAAGCTCACCACCCAGTTCCATGCCCAAGCCGTCATTATTGCGGTGACGGGTCATGGTGGGACTCGTGGTCGGCGGCATAAGGGTATTAAAGTCAAGTCTCCTGCGGGCAGAAGCGCCGGGTGTGCGGCCTGCGACAGGTGTGCGGTTCCACGGACCTTGTGCTGGGCTCGGAGTCACGTTCACAAAATCAGCAAAGTTGAAGGCTGTACCCGGAGTAGTAGGACCAAATCCGAGGAAGCCATTTCCAGAAGTACCTGGAGTCATATGTGAGGACGGGAGAGGTGTCGACTTGTGTGGTGGAGTAGAAGGCGCCTGGATGACAGTCTTGGCCCGGGATGCGTGAACAGCCGGCGACGGGGACGTGGCCAGGTACATTAAGAGATCAGCGCCGTCATCTCCACCGGTCTTTGGCGTGCGCGACCATGAGACTTGATGTATGCCTCTCATATGTTTTGGAGGCGGCGGTGTCTTGGGAGGTGAAGACGTGATGCGAGTAGAAGCATTGATGCTGAAGCTAGTGATGGGCAGATCGGCATCGTCTTCTTCGCTGAATTCTGGCGACGGCGGATCGTCATCCGCAATAGTCGAAGCGCTCTCGGAAATGAAGGAGAGATGTGATGGTTGTCCGGAAGGGAATCTTGCGTGCTTGGTCTGCTTGATTGGAGAGGATTCTGGAAGTCCTTCCCTCTTCTTCCAAGTCGCTTGGCGATTCGCAGCGCCTCTTGTCCGCCGACCGGTTGCAGCTCCCGAAGCGGCGAATGAGTGCACGTCTGAAGCCTTGATCCTCTTATTCCTGTAGCTCTCGCCTGATCGTGGGAGGTCGTCGGAGAAGATGGGCTCGGTAATTGGGGAGGAAGCGAGGCCGACGCTGGAATGCAGTCGGCTGGAGGCAGTCGAAGCAGTATCTGATATTGTGTCGTTGCTCGAGGCAGGCCGCTTTCGTCTGAGTCGCTCGTCGATTTGTGGCTCGATAGCATCCAGGCTCAAGTCCTGCCATCCGTTCTGAATCTTGACATTGGCGAGTGCGAGCCGATCTTGCAGTGCTCGGGTCATCTGTGAGGGAACGTCAATCAGCAGGCAGGTTTGAGTAGATATATTGAAAATTCGCATACCTTTGAGACGTGCACTCTCCTCATAACCTTGCTTGCAACATCTTCCGGCCGCTCCATGCTCGTAGCAGCTGCCATGGTATGTGAGGTTGGATATTGGATTGGTGAGAGGGGCAGGCAGCTTCAGAAGAACAAGAACAATTCAGCAGCGGCAGCGGCAGCGGGCCTTGGACGGTCAAAAGTGCAGTGCTGTGTGATCAGTCTCATTGACCAGGAAGTATTGCTGATTGACGCTGGTAGCCGTTGCGCGGTTAATTGGTGCTAGTAGTCTGTGTCAAGCGCAGGAAGCAGATCGGCCGATCGAAGAACTACTAGTTCTGGAGCAGCACTCAGCGTACGCCTCGAATTGCGAAGAGCCGGCCGGCACGGCTATAATTGAGCTATAATAACAGGGAGAATGGCACGAATTACTGTGTCTGTTGTTGTGTAGTATGATACAGGAGAATCTAGGCGCAACGAGCAGTCACTTTCGTCTTTTGCAACTTCACATTCCATTTCCATTGCACGCTATTACCGTATAAACCTTGCGGCGCCGGCTCCGAGATGGAAACAGCCACACTGTACTTGGCCACAAATACATCCATTGTCACCGAGAATCTCATGCGATATGCTCTAGCAGAGAAGCGAGAATTTGACATGCGACGATTATTGGAAGACAGCTGTGCCTTTCGCATCGACGGAGCACTCAAAATGCGAGTGTCTAATAAATACCGTACTGGAGACGCCGGCATGTGCGAGGGAATGTCATGTACTCCGTAGGTTGCCCGGGCAAGCACTGTCTCGCTGGTACCTCTCTTTAAGCTGCGTTTGAAGTCGGTGACACACGCCGCTATCCGCTGCAGGTGTGGCTTCAAATGCAACCAGATCTGCTCTGTGCACGCATGCGTGGACGTAGCTGATGAGTATAGCTCTTTTGGTGGTGGAGGAGCTTGAAACTTGTCTCCGCTCTCCGCTCTCCGCTCTCCGCCACACCTCCACCTCTACGTCCTCCAGCCTCATCATAATAGTGTAATAATTCTGTTCAGAAGTCGGGTCGCCGTCATCAGCGCTTGGGGGCTGCTGCCATTTTTGAAAAGTCCATGCACTGACGTGACGCTGCCGATGCCGATATACTTCCGCCGAATCTCCATTGGCATCAACCACCACGCTGGCTCATTTATTGATTGAGAAACGCCGTCCGCAATGCCTTCGTTTTTCAAGCATCTCAGCATCGGACGGAAATCGAATGCGTCGATCAACAAGGGCGCCAGCGACAGCTCCAACTCCGAGAGCAACAGCGACACCGGCGAAAATGGACAATTGCAGCAGCCCAGCAAGTCGTCGTCCACACTTAATTCCTTTCTCGACCGCCGCCAGAGCCCGCCGACGACTTTGTCCAGCCAGGCATCGCACTCGCACTCGCAGTCGAACCTGTCAACCATAAATGGCGCAAACGCAAACTCCACCGCTAACACTCCACCGCCTATCCCGCCACGAGACTCGCGCCCGCCCATGCCCACTTCGCAGAGCAATCGATACAGCATCACTGTATGCTGACAATACACCACCATGATGAGGGAGGCAAGAGCTAACGATATGCTGCAGGGCATGCCAGTGCAGAATGGTGAACGGTCGACGCCGGCAACATCACCATTGGCTCCGCGCGTCCTTTCCGTGTCCGATGGATCTTGGGTATGCGCAGCACAGCGCAGCGGAGCAATGATACTTCTGTTGTGCCCGTGTAATCGCTGACACACACATCCAGGTGCACCAAAAGCTGCTGCTCATCTTTGGCCAATGCGCCGACACCACCCAACCCATCGACGGTCACCTCACCGTCTGCCACCATCAAGACAAATTCCCGCCCACCACATGGCCAGTCTGCGATTCGCATTTCAAAGCACTCGTCCACCTAGAACCTGGCCCTAATCGTCTTCGCCTCGACTTTACCTCTCCCAAACTTCCAGCCCAGAACTCATCCATACCCGCACACTCGTCCTGGATAAACATCAACTACCTACCACTCATCTCCGCACCACCACTCCAGCTCTGCATACTCGTCGCCAAAGACTCACCAGAAACCTATGATGCTGTACCGGAGAGGGTGCAGAAAGAAGGAAATGGCCTGCCAACTGCCATCAGAAAGTTCAGAATGGCCGCATACCTCTGGCAGGCATTTACTGCAGAACAGATGAACCGCAATGGCTTTGGCCGGAGATGTTATAGATATGAGGAGGAGTGGCAACCCGGAACTTTGACATGGCGCGACATGGAGACGGGCAACATGCGCAATGAAGCCAAGGTTCACATCATCCGCACGCACAAGACCGTAGCAGAGATTCAAGACCTGCATCTCGCTCAGCAGTATGAGCCCGCCAAGAATAAGGGTGATTTGTTCGGTATCGCCATGGAAGCTGTTAAGGCATACTTCCAGCCTAGCGATGGACAGCGGCAGTATGTCTCCTGCATGTTCTTGGACACACATTGGGATAAGAAGATTGGTACGGTCAGAGGTCACGCTGCACTTGGCGGAGGCGACGACCAGCTGAAGCTCGCCATCTTCGGCTCTCACTGCTTACAATCATACCCGGCACACATCGAAGAAGTTGTGCCTGCCTTTTCCGACTGCACACGGACTGACACAAACTTTGTCGCGAACGATTGCAACGAAGGAGGCAGCAACTGGGAGTCCGCCAACATTGGAATCGGAGCTCACATGCATGAGACTGGCCATCTGCTTGGCTGCCCTCACCAGGAGAATGGAGTGATGATGCGGGACTATACTCGCTTAAACCGCACCTTTACATGCCGGGAACCATATTCAACGAGAACGAAACAACAGGGACAACGACTGTGCTTACCAAAGGACGAATGCACTTGGCACAGGCTGGACACTCTTCGCTTCCGCTTCCATCCTACCTTCCAGCTGCCCACCGACCAAGCGAGCCATCCTGATAGCAGCGTCCAAGTGTGGACCGTCGAGAACAACACTGCTCTTATTACTGCCGCTACTGGAGTTGCTTGGATTGAAATATACCCAGACGGCGACGACGTCTGCCACCATTGGATAGAGTATCTGGAGCAGAGCGCGCCAAGACAAATCAACCTGACGGAACAGGTGATCAAGGATCAGCTGCCTGCCGAGAAGAAGAAGCGGAAGATCAGACTCCAAATTTTCACTTGTGGCGGTGGTGAGCTTGACGTCCCAGATCTCTCCAAACTTTACACCTCAGACAGCAAAGTCAAGCTACCTGATGGTCGACCTGGTTTTAAGGGTACTAAGCTGGGCCACGGTGCAATGCAAGGCTCAAAACCCCAGGAACTCATCCTCGGGCACTGTGAAAAGAAGCAGTGGGGCGTCGCCGGCGAAAAGAAGTCACGATTGCTGCTCAGCGTGAAAGTCTACCACGGAGACTGCCTGGATGGCATCGAATTCTGCTATGAAGATGGCAAGAACGAACTTTTTGGCAAGCGCGGCGGTCGACCGGGAGGCAGCGACTTTGCGCTAGACACAAGAAGAGGAGAAATGTTACTAGGATTCTACGTGAGAGCCGGTTTCTGGATTGACGGCATTCAGATCATGACGAATACTGGGCGGCGGAGTGAAATATACGGCAAAGCTAACGGCGGTTCTGGGTGAGTATCGCTACATTTGTTCATACCCGCACTGCATCACTGACAATCATCCAGACATACACTTGTGCCACCACGAGGGTACAGCATTGCAGGCGTTTACGGTAGCTGTGGAGCTTGGCTCGACGGCTTTGGACTTATCATCACGAGGTAACGACGGATCAACGGCACGATAGTCTGCTTCATCGCTTCTTGCATATCATGCCGTGGGGCTTTAAGAAACTTTGCATTGCATCCGCATGCTTGATGGACCTGCCGGTAAAACATTGCCACGACACGCCATGACGTCGACGTCCTTGACCACTGACAAGCATCGACATTCTCGCATCAGCATTCCACATACACCTTTTACATAATTAGGACAGCAACGATCAGAACGGAGTACCCTGACGGACAGGACGGAAAGAGCGTGGACGGCGAACTGAAATTTTTGACTCGACTGGCATAGATGCTTATGCTTATTGGCGTAGGTGCACTTGGCTGGCAGGGGCTTTCCTATAGCACAGAGTGCTTGGAGATACACAGTTTGAGAACGAGACTAGACATACCCGTGACACTATACGCGAGGAAGAGAGACATGTAGTTTGAATCGTAATGAAAGCTATGGCTGAGCTCTGCGGTCAACTATGCATTCTTTTCACCGTCGCAGATTCGGCAGCGGAAGCATTGACAACATTCAGGAACAGTCCGGATGCGTAGTTCATGACTGTTTCCTTGAGAGCGAAGAAGGGCCAGACATGTCTTGGACGTACCTCCCAGCCTCGATTCCAGAAGTCTCGGCGGTTTCAACTCGAAGCGTCCTCGACGCCGACGACTTCAACTTAGACCAAGAATATCTGCACTTGACTCATCCTTACCATTGCGACATTCGCTTTCGCCGCAAGAAGTTCCGGAATTTCGATCTTGTCAGGCACCGCATCCTGATTCGAGCAGGTGTGGTGCCTGAATGGGACGGCGCACTCTGTAGTCAGCAAAGATGGCAGTGAGCGTGATGTCCTCCTGCAGTACATATATTCCTGGCAAGCCGTGTTCCAACCACTGTACCAAGAGCTCCAGCGGCACCCCAAGCTTTAATAAGGTCACTTCCACTTCGCCTACACACCGGCCCAGAAGTGATTTCCATTGTTTCCAGCTACACACGATCAGTGTGAGATTCTTTACGTTTGCGACCATTGCTGTTGTAGCGTTGAGCGTGCCAACTCTTGCCACATCGACAACGAAAGCTAGAAAGAGTTCACGCTCCAAGACAACAATTCTAAGCACTGGGTCGACGACAGGCCAAGTGGCCTGGCTCCTCGACCTCAACATTCGCCTTACCAACACCTACTGCATCTGCCAAGAATCTACTGCTGTGCCAATCTCCTACCGAAAACTCACCAGCCGGCTGTCAAGGGAATTTGATCCAAATCCAATCGTCCTCGGACTCCGCTTTGGTCGGTCAATGTGAATACGTGCCGTCAACCCACAACGAAGATAACCACATCGGAGGAACTTTGTCTTTTACCAGAAATGTGGCCGAAGCGGATACGTTCGCCATCACGACAGACGTATATGGTGAGATCTTTCTGAACGAAACGCAAACCGGACGATACTCGTTCTGGAATCCCACGACTCAAATCGGTGGCTCAGAAAATTCAGAGTATCACGCCTGGCCTGTCAACTTCATTGCTTCGATGTATGGTTCCACTCGGATCACACCTACGTTTGATAGTGGGACAAGAGCATTGGGGTTGGATATCAGAGAGACTGGAAGTTATGGAAGTTTAGTTGCTGAAGCGAAAAGGCCGCTGGTTTGTGGTGGGCAAAATGCTACAGTACCGCCGTATGTGGTTGTTAGTAACAAATATTTCAGTGAGTGTGTAAACGCCATGCTGGTGTGGATCTAAGGATTGATGCCCGTTTATACCTAAGTCTAATCCGCCGTATAGTACCTTTTACTATATATTAATACATCAACTATAGTAGTAGTGCCTAATTTACAATACTTCCCCTTATACATAGTGTTATGTAACTATCTTCTTCTCTTATGTGTTATTTTTCTTCTACTTAACCCTGACATGCGCCTTTAGTAGATTACTTCTAGCTTCTAGGTGGTAGGTAAGGCTTGTTTTCCTTTCTAATTAGCTAGTAAAGTACCGTTTGCTATAGGTTAGTTTACATATATTATTACGAGCTATAGCTTTACTTAAGTAAGTGTAGGTAGCACCTCTATAAGCAACTAGATTTCTTTCCTTAACTTGAACCTTTTGTTTCTATAATTAAGACTAATAAGAATAATACTCTTTCGATTCCTTCTAATACTAACATCCCGATTTACTTCTTACCGATAGTTAGTAACGATCATAGCAACTATAATGTCTCGTAGTAGTAGTAGCTATATAGCTAGGAGTTATAGCCGTAGCGGGGGTAGTAGTAGTAGTAGTAGTAGTAGTAGTAGTAGTAGTAGTAGTAGTAGTAGTAGTAGTAGTAGTAGTAGTAGTAGTAGTAGTAGTAGTAGTAGTAGTAGTAGTAGTAGTAGTAGTAGAAGTAGTAGTAGTAGTAGTAGTAGTAGTAGTAGTAGTAGTAGTAGTAGTAGTAGTAGTAGTAGTAGTAGTAGTAGTAGTAGTAGTAGTAGTAGTAGTAGTAGTAGTAGTAGTAGTAGTAGTAGTAGTAGTAGTAGTAGTAGTAGTAGTAGTAGTAGTAGTAGTAGTAGTAGTAGTAGTAGTAGTAGTAGTAGTAGTAGTAGTAGTAGTAGTAGTAGTAGTAGTAGTAGTAGTAGTAGTAGTAGTAGTAGTAGTAGTAGTTATATAAAGCCTTACGGGTAGCCGGATTCAAGAAGAGAACTAGGAAAGTAGATAATAATGTTACTCCTATTTAGGTGTCACGGGAGAGCAACATATATACTAAAGCTTGAAGTAGTATTTAATAGGTTCGATAAAGGAAGGAAGGTCCTCTCGAGCGAGGACCGCTATAAAAAGGCTAGGCTTATAGTACTACGGGAATGCTAAGCTACTAAGCTACGTACATAGGCCTAAGGCTTTAGGCCTATACTAATTCTAGGGTCTTACCCTTTATATTACCCCCTCCCTCCGCTAGGTCTCCGCCGGGTTTCGAGGGGTAGAGAGTGCCTATCTACCCGATAAGCGCGGTCGCACTTCCCTCTTGTCATTTCCCTATTATGCGTTTCACTTGTAAGAGTAACGCATAGCTCTTTCTACTAGCTTCTCGCCGGGTCCCTATTACAATAGGCCTACTACCTACCTTCGTTATCGTTATTTATTACTCTTCCCCTTACTCCGGGCTACTATTATCGAGGTTTCCTTATAATAGGCGTCGTTCCTCGCGTAAATCCAACCGTTTACTCCTTCCTATTATCTACTTTATAAGTAATTAGTAAAGTAATCACTATTATTACGGTATTACCGCCTTATCATTAACGGCAATTTTACTTTTTAGCTCCTATATACTTAAGTTTCTCGTT
>LFZN01000486.1:0-12460 GCA_001578235.1 Pseudocercospora eumusae
ACCGACGTAGTAGGCTTACGTCTATCGCCTACTACTAGAGCGGCTACTAATATTATAGATCTTAGCGCGAAGAGGCGCTTACCTCGTAGAGCGGCGGCTACTATAGACTAAGGTTCCTTAGCGGCTACTATAGACTAAGGTTCCTTAGTAGCTGCTATAGACTAAGGTTCCTAAGTAGGCTAGGGATCTAGCTCTATTAGTTATAGAGCTACTATGTCTTTCTTTTATAAAGCTTAATCTTACGGCGGAGCGTCTACTACTTAAGTAGGCTAAGGATCTAGCTCCATTATGTCTTTCTTTTATAAAGCTTAATCTTGCGGCGGCGCGTCTACTACGTTTGTAATCGCCGCGTCTACCATCTACGGAGAGGTCGCGGATAAAGGCGCATCTGCCATCTACGGCGAGGTCGCGGATAAAGGACCTAGTGTAGATTCAGTTGCTAGTAGCGTGCCGTCTTTTTCGAAGGCTCTAAAATTAATAGGCGTAAACCCGCCTATAATTACTACTATAGTCGTTACTACTATAGTTATTAATGTTACTAAGGTTGTTATTGTTAGTAGAAAGTTAAGGTGAAATTTACGACTTATATATGCGTGTAACCGCGCATCTACACGGTCAAACTCTAATTACGGTTTACTTTAATGCCTAAAATAACGTTACGTAAGTAATGCCTAAAATAGCGCTACGTAAGTAATGCCTAAAAGCGAGGTAATGCCTAAAGGTAATATAATAGAAAGATGCGCGGCTAGACCATAGGTTAGGGGAACGAGAGGCAACTGTAAGTCTATTAATCGTAACATCTGCTAGATAGATTATCCCGAACTCCCATCTAGGTATCCCCTATAGGAGGGAATACCTAAGGGTGCTCGTCGAGGTACCGATTCTATATTATTAGAGGAAACCGTAGAGTTAAGAAATAGTAAGGGAGGATTTTGCGATATACGCCGACTTAGGTATTTAGCGGCGTAGGAGTATCTCTCTATCGTTATATGTCCTCCTTACTAAGACGTAGAACCTTAGGTACTAAGGTCCTCGCTTATAGTTAACGAGCCTCCTCCTCTAAGACTTCTATAGACGGAAGTAGTAGACCTAGGGTTAGCTATATATCCTAAGGCGGATCTTGCTAGAGCTGCGACGCACGCGTAGAGGAGCTAGCGAACCTAGCTTACCTAAATAGGTTGTTCGTGCCTAGCTTTAGGCTACTCCTCGATTCATCTTAACTCGGCTAGGCTCCTCTAGCGTCTCTTCTATTTACTATACTCGCGGTACGCTCGGTCGGAGGGGCGGTAACGATAGACGTAGGGTCGTTAGGCTCTAAATAGGAGGAGCTAGCGAACCTAGCTTGCCTAAATAGGTTACTCCTAGTAGGCTCTCGGCTACTCCTTAACTTATCTTAGCTAATATAGGCTTCTCTAGAGTATCCTCCGTCTTACCCGCCTTCGGTACGCTCGCGTAGAGGGGTATTAGCGATAGACATAGTATTATCGAGGTCTAAATCGCTAGCTTCCGTATAATTTAGCCGGTCGCCTCGCCGAGGTTGCCGTCTCCTTAGCACGATCTATTCCGAGGGAGCGAGAGTAACTTGCGGGTTATGTTATCGAATTAATAGTCGCATCTAAAGAACTTATTTATCTATAAACTAAGAATCCTCGAATTACTCTATTAGATGCGCGTTTATATCTTTAAGCTTATCTTCGCGTACCTATTCGTTTATAATCGGCTATTTATTACGCCATTTTACTAGATACTCGATTTTACCTCGTAAGAGGCGTTTATTAAGGATGCGCTTAGGCGTTATAGCTAGCTACTCGGACTATAGGTCTATCGGCGTAGGTACTCGCGGATAAGCGCGCGCGAAAGGATCCTTCGTAGGGTTTAGAGTAGGCTCGAGCTAAGTAACTAAGACTACGGGATAGAATTTAACCGTAGCTAGGAGATCTAACTTATAGGCTAGCTTTCCTACTCGTTTTCTAATCTTAAAAGGCCTAGTAGCCTAATAGCTATACTTCCGATAACCTTAGCCGTAGACGCGATATCTATAGTAGAGCTTAAGCATTACATAATCCCCTAGCTCGAATAATACTCGGTAGTGCTTTAAATCGTAGCGGTACTTTATGTCTACCGCCGCGAATGCTAGCGACTCCTCTACTACGTCGCGAAACTACTATCGCAAGGTTTCAAAGTACTAAGGCTAGAGTTCGCGGAGACTAATAAAGGCGTTAGTATTAAGATCGAACCTAAACAACATCTAATCTAGCGAAATCCTAGTACTCGCATTCTTAACGCTACCGAGATATAACGTTAATGAAGGGAGGACGTCCGTCTATTAAGCATTAGGATTAGAGGTAACGAAGTACCGGATTATAATCTCTACGGTCTAATTTATACGCTCGGATTAGCTATCGGTTTACGGATAGTACGCGGTAGATGTAAGGATTAAGGCTCTAAGGAGCTTTATAATCTTAGTAAAGAATTTCGAGAGCTATTTAGGGTCGCGATCGCAAATGAATACCTTAGCTACGCGCTAAGATCTCTCTTAGATAGCCGTAAGGTATTAGGCCGCCTAGATTTCCGCTATCTACTAGCATTTACCGGGTAAAAGCATTACTCGTTTAGATTTCTTATAGGTGACCGTGAGTAGGGTATTAAACCCCTCGCTAGTTAGGGGAAGCCTAACGATCTAGTCTACGGTTTGTACGTCTATAGGGAGCCGATACTTTAAGTCTATCGGATTAAGTTGTCCATAGGGTTTATACCTAGTTAAGCGATTATTATTACAGCTAGAATACTAGTCGATATATTGCTCGAGGTACTTACGGTAGTAGCGGATGTAGAAACTAGCGTTAACGCGATCGAGGGTGCGATAGAAACCTACGTAATAACGGAGATTATGTGCTATCTCGAAGATCTTACCTATAAGGCTAGTAGGGATGTAGAGGCGCGAATAAAGTAATGCGGGGTCGATGTAATAAATAAGTCCATCTTCCCTAAAAAAACGGATGCCCTCTAACGACCTTAGGTCTATTAGCTTGTTATTAGGGCCGTCTAAGGTGTACTATAGCTTACGCGATAGTATGTCCTCGGAGGATCGGAGGGAACTAGGCTTTAGGAAGTATCTAGGAACGGCGCCGTTCTTTATCGAACTAGTACGTTCTCGATCGTTCTAATCGACCTAAGGTTCTTTCGAGCTCTCGTGTTCCTAATCGACCTAAGGTTCTTTTGCGTCTCTACGGCGCTCGTTACGTTTTTACTAGCGTTAGCGTTTCCGCCTAGCCTAACGACTCTCGCGCTTCTTAGGTTAGGCTTCCTACTCCTCGATATAGGCTTATTCGATAGACTTAAGGACCTAGAGTAACCTGCGCTAAGGGCGGTTATCCTAGTAGGCTTTTCGAAGTCTATCTTTAAAGTTATCGGAGAGGGAGATTACGGTTTCGACATAATAGGAGGGCTCGGCTTAGAGACTATAGAAAAAGGTAGGTATCTTATCGTAGGCTAGAAACTCGCGTCTATCGCTCGCGTTAAAAAAGCATTCGCTATAATCGGGTCCGAAACAATTAATTTCCGGTATTACGGAGCCGGGAGTAATAATTATTATATCCGGGCGACCTCTACCTATAGACGCGGTATTCCTTACCGCGAAAAACTTATCGTCGCTATAGGTAGACGCGAGGTTCGGTACCGTTACGTACATCGCTAGAATCTTATCGAGCCCGCTAGCGTTAACGTCGTTTACTTTCGGGGAAATAGCCCCTCTAAGTCGTAAGAGCGCATCCGGGGCGATATAATTTCTACCGGGTCGGTAGATTATCTCTAGCTAGGGAAACTAGGAGATATATACCGCGGCCTAGATAATGCGGCGATTAAGGCTAGCGGTAGACATAGTAGTCGCGATCTATATCTTCTTCGCGATAGCTATAACCGCGCTATAGTCCGTAACTATAATAGTCTTAGACGCTACGTCTACTATGTGCGATACTCTCTTAATCGCCTAGATAACGCCGAAAAGCTCGAGCTCTATAGGCTAATATCGTAACTCTATACCCGTAAGTACGTAGCTTATAAAGCCGACGACCTTTAGTCTATTACGCGGGAATTGCTTAGATCGTCTTAACTAAGTAGTACTATTAATAAAGTCGGCTATAGTGTCGTCCTTACGAGTAATAGGCTCGGGTTCCTTATATTCTAGTTAGAGTTCCCCTTTTACCTAGTAGTACATAACCCTAATTCCGAATTCCTTAGAAGCGTCGACGTCGATGTAGAAGGTAGACTTAGGGTTAAAATGCTAGAGGAAACCTTAACTAGGTTAATCCTATAATTCTTAGATCGTTTCCTACGCGAGGATTATCTCCGGGGTCTAGTAGAGCTTAGCCTTCTTTATCTACATACGGCGTCTACCTCCTTTAATTTACGTAGCGTTACTCTCCTTAATGGCTAGAACCTTAGCTTCCTAGAGGGGAAGCGTAATTTTGCCGAAATATAGGATAGTAGACCTAAGGTATCCGATTAGGCCGAGATACTACTTAAGCTACTCTACATTCTCGGGACGCTGTAACTCTTTTAGTACCGCTAATCGGTCTACCTAGGTAGTAAAACCCTTACTATCGACGACTCTCCCGAGCATGTTAATAGAGACGAAACCGACGAACGCTTTTATAGGTTCGAGGCTAAATCTCATCTTATTCATTTTCCCGAAAACTCCGCTAAGAAGCTTATAGTAGGACTCTAGGTCTACCGAGCCGAGGACGATGTTATTAATGTAGCCGTTTACGCTATCGCCGAATTCGCGGAGGGTACGATCTAGGATTCTCTACACGTGCTAGATACTATTGTAGTATCCCATTACGGCGACTTTAAGGTACTCTTAGCTACGGGTAGTATTAACCGTAAACTTCCATCGGTCCTTTACCGCGACCGCGAATTAGTAGAACATAGACCTTACGTCTATAACCGTAATATACTTATAGCCCCGTAGCTTAGCAATAATGTCGTCTTATAATAGTAGCGGGTAAGTATCTTTCTAGGAGATGCTATTTAGTCCTCTAATATCGATAACTACTCGAGGCTTGCGGTAAGCCTCGCCGCCTAGGTAGAAGAGTGTTCTCTAGACTATAAATACCGGCTAGGCGAGAGGGGAAGGCTTCTTTCTATATGCTATTTTGTCCTAGCCGTATAGCTTATCGAACTATTTATTAACTTTAGCATTATCGGTTTCCGACATTCGATACACCTTACTACTAAATTTCTTATCTTCCTAGCTAGGCTTAAGCGGTAGCTCTAGCTAGTCTTCTTCTAGGAGGTCGATAGTAGTGCCTCTATCCTTCCACAGATCCGGAAATAGGTCGACGATAGACCTAAATCTAAGGGCTACGGATGAGTCGGGATTGTCTACGTAGATCGTTACTCCTACCGAGGTTTTAATACTCGAGGCGCCGGTGTCGATAGTAATTTTAGAAATCTCGGGTTATAACTCTAGGTCTATAAGGTCCTTAAGGGAGTTATGACTTAGCGTAGCTCGTTTAGACGTAGCTCGCCTAGACTTTAACTTCTCGAACATTACCTATTCTTTCTATAGATTTACGGTAGTCGGGATCTTAGCTAGCTTAGCTTCTATAGACGTAGGGTTTAGATTAAATTTATTAATTTAATAAACCTCGTCGATTTAGAGCGGCTACATTTCTCCTAATCGCCTATTACGAGGAACTATAAGCTATTAGCTGCGGCTAAGGTTGCGAACTTATACCGTAGGTATGTCCGCGTCGGCGATATGCCCGTATATAACACCCTCTCTAAGAGCTTTCTTATCTAGAATAAATTAGAAGTCTATGTTTACCGCGCGTAGGCGCTAGCGATTCTTAACCTTTACCGGGATTATTACCGCGGATCGTAGTAGCACCCTAATAGTGTCGGTAGACTTAACGATGCTACGTAAGACGCTGTCTATTCTTAGGGATAACGCGATTAGCATTAGGGCATATTTATTCTCCGTTATCGTAACATAGCCTACTCCGGCATAAATAGAGAACCTAGCGGGCGTTATAACATCTATTCCTAGGAGCATATTGTGCGGGAGATTCGGCATTACTCGGACGGGCTACTTAATATAAGCTAAAGCCGGTTGTTAGGAATCGTGCGTAAAGATAGGAAAGTACATCGGCAAATTAATCCATTTCTCGCACTAAGTGTTACTAGCTAAACTACGGAAGTTAAGTAGTTCTAGCAAGTATTAAATGTTGTCTTATCCTAGTTACTCGAGTAACTACCCTTAGTCTATCATTAATGCCTTATTACTAGTATCGAGACAAATGCGCTTAAATTCTCTATTAGGAGTAAGGGCACAATTAGCTTCGATAATGTCGAAATGTCTAAAGGCATAAGCCGGATCGCCTAGCGGGAGGCGGGCCGTACTCTTAATAATAGGTAACCTTAGGTCTATTAGATGCGTTATAGAGCTAGGAGGAGAAGAGCGTCTCTCTTCTCTAATATGATAGACCTAGAGCTCTAGGCTATCGATGCCTCGATCTCTCCTCTTTCCTAGTAGGCCTAATTTCTCGGCGCGAGCGTTCGCGGAGGACTACGATATTAGAGGAGCCGGCTTGCCGGGATTTATTACTAAGGGCGTAACCGGTTCTCCGCTACTCGTTGCTTTCGAAGTAAGCTACTACTAGGGAGGAGCTAGAGTTCGTAGCTAGAGTACTTACGTATTAAATGCGTTCGCTATCTCTAGTATTAGCACTAAGGATTCTAGGATAGTAAATGCGTTCGCTATCTCTAGTATTAGCACTAAGGATTCCGGGATAGATGCTTCTAGATAGACGTAAGGTGCGGCATTAGAGGGAGTAGATTAATCTAATGTAGGGATATCGGATAATAGACTTAAGGCGTCCGGCTTCTTATCTAGGAGCGAGCGCTCTAGCGCTTTCGGTAGACGTAAGGGAACGGTGTCGTTAGGATGCTCGTCCGGTAGTAAGCATCCCGGCGACTTTAAACGATCGAAGGCGTTTAATATCGTTAAGTATTCTAGTGTTTCCGGTAGATATAGCGTTAAGCTAGAAGTAACTAGATTTACTTCCGGCTCTAAACGTTTCCCTCTACTAGCTTTAGTAGCACGTTCGTCCGAATCCCCTTTTCGTCCTTAGGGTAGACTTACTCTAGGTAGTTCTTAAAAAAGTTATTACTAGACTAGAGGATCTCGCTACACATCTAGTAGCGAGTAGGGCGTGCGTTTTAGGCTATTCGTTAGGCGGCGTCTTTAGGTCTACGGCCCTATTAGACGTAGTTTACCGGCTCCGAGAAAGGATTACTAGGAGGGAACTCGCTCTCCTTATACTCCTCTTCTCCCTACTCCTAAGCATCCTCTTATGCTTGCTAAACTTCGTCCTCTTTATCTCCTAGAGCGTTATCCTTATAACCTAAGTCTACCGCATGCTCGTAGAAGAAATTAGACTTAGCGCCGAAGTTTATAGGAATAGTACTTCCTACGTTTCCTACATTCCTTATCGAAGGTCTCTAAGGATTCGGATGCTATAGGAGACCTCTTATGTCTACTATACGCTCGTTTACGTTTCCGGCTCGCTAATTGCCGTAGGCCTAAGGTCGGTAGGTTTAGGCTCCGGACTAGTTGCTATAGACCTAAGGTCGGTAGGTCTAGGCTCTAGATTACTACTGTTAGGAATTAGGGCGCTATCGATAGTTGTTAAAGGGATTGTTACTACGGTAGAAAGGCGCGCGTCTAGAGTTGTTACGAGGCCTAGAGGAAAACCCTAGGTCTACGAACCTACCTCCTACTAGGCCGTCGCGCCTATGGAAATTAGTTAACTTACCGCTATAGAAATCGGAGGTCCTACTACCCGGGGGGTACAGCTCGATCTAGGTAACGTAGTAAGCTTACATCGTATCGATTAGGGTCTAGTAAGTCTAGCTAAGGGTAGGCACTTCTAGATTATTTCTAAGCTCTAGCGCCACCTTCCGATATACTAGATTAATCTAACTAAATAGTAACTTAGTTCTACTCTACTATGCGAGGCGTATAACATTAATAACGTAGGAACTAACGGAGCGGCGCGCGGCGACTTCCTTAATGCGGTAGTGTTCCGTTTCTAGCTTACGTACGGCGACGAGAGGGTCTAATCGGAATTACTCGCGTAGAGCTACCTTCTAGTTCTCGATGCCTAGGCCTTCCTATAGAGTAGAGCGGTAAGTATTAGTAAGGGCGTGCATGTACTATTATAAGGCGGAACCTTAGAGGCAGCGATAGAGGGATAGACGTAGGGTACGAGCTAAGTATTCCTCGGCCTAGATAGCTATATCGAGACGAGTAATAAATGCGAACACATCGCGGTAATAAGTAGTATTGCCCTTATATACTATAGGACCTAAGTCCTTACTCTCTCTATTGTTAACGAGGTCCTTATTAAAGTAACCGATAGACTTAGGCTTAAATTTCTACGGGCTAGAATCCGTAGAATACTCTAACGGAGGAGCGTCTCGCGGAGGAGCGTCTCGCGTACTATAGCCTTAATTAGTAGACCTAAAGTTAAATGCCGAGTTCTCTCCTCTAGTAGGGTACGGTAGGTACTTAGGCCTACCGGCTCCGCCTAGTAGCACGTATAGATCTAGCTGCTATTCGTATGCCGCCGATCGGCGAGTAGGCTAGCTCTAATTATATAAATCTTACGTTTATAGCTAGCTATCGGCTACTCTTCTATTCATCTATAGTTAGCCTACCGTCCTCTATTACGCGGCTATTAAGTACGGCCGTACTTGCGGCGTAACCCTTAGCTCGGTTGCGTTCTTATTCTCGCCCTTTTAAGCCACCTAGCTCTACACGATTAAGGTGAGCTAGAGGATTGCTTTCTCTAGCTTATCGTACTTATAGTCGGTGCTATCCGCGTTATTACTATTAGCGTTAGTGTCATTATTAATAGTTGCTAGCTATCGAGCAGTAGTAGGTGTAGGGTTAAATAGCTAACTCGTAGACGTTGGTCGAGGGTTAATTCTATAACCTTCGGAAATAGGCGGAGTAGGGCTAGCAGCGGCTAGTACCTTATTTCTATCTTTTATAGCTTCCTTTCTACCATCTTTATATGCTTCTCTAAGTCTATCTTCGATAGAATCTTATATTTCCTACATCTTCGCTTATATAGCTTTACGTTCTTCTACTATTTATTCTATAAACCGAGCCCTTAAGTCGATCGAGCTAGCCTTACGTCCGTTCGCAACCGGTTCCGACATTTTATTGTCTTCGGAAGAAAGCGAGCTACTCGCGCGGCGGCTAGATACTAAAATCACCGTCGGAGGTCTCTCCGAACTAGGATTACGGGCGCTTAGCTTACGATAGTTGCCGAAGTTCTTAGGCTTACGATAGTTGCCGAAGTTCTCGTAGGTAGCGGAAGGGGGTAGATTAATTATAAAGGGAAGAATCTTACGTCTACCGCTTCTAGTAGCGGTAGGACCTATTTAAGAAGGCGGATTAATCGTAAAGGGAAGATCCTTACGTCTACCGCTACTAGTAGCGGTAGGGGTTTCTTTAGCTTTAGCTTCTATAGGAGGATCGACCTTACGTCTACCGTTATCTATCGTTATAGAAGTCTCTCTTCTAATAGCTAAAGTTTCTATCGTCTTCCTAACGGGCTTAGGAGGGATCTAATACTTTCTTCGACTACGATTACTACCTTCCGAAGGTACGTCTTCGGTAGTAGACTTATAGTATTCTTCTAGCTAGCGGGCGAAGTATTTATTAAAACGCTAACTCTAGGTTAGCCGATTAATTGCCTAGGCCGCGAGACGGGAAAAATTAGGCGTAGAAACCTAGGAGCTAATAACCTCCGACTAGGTTAGGAGCTATTTAGGGCCTTACTCTTTCTCGCCTTAGTCGGTAGACTTAGCTTCTCTAGACACCGATCTTAGTCGACGGGGAGCCTCTTTAGTAGCGGGATTAGGATACTACTAAGTAATAGCTATAACGCGGTAATAGAGATTACCCGCGAGGAGTTTCGCTAGGTACTCGCGAAGCTTTAAGAAGGCGAGGAGGTTATAGGCGTTAGAAACTAGGTAGTCGCGATCTTCTTATAATTCTAGGAATTCGTAACTTTCGAAGGCGGCTACGGTAAGCTAAGTATCTAGCGATGCTATATAGACCTAAGGCTAAGGCGCTAACTAATTCGATGCTACTCCGTAGTCGACTACGAAGATGGAAAATAGCGATCTTAGTAGGTTAAGGAATCTAAGGACCGGAGGAAGGTGGCGGCTTCGATCGGCTACTACCGAGGGAGGTGCGCGTAGTTGCGCGACTATAAGCTTATAACGCGCCTACTTATAAGCTTTAAGGGCCCCTTCTTTTAGCGAATAAGGGCGTAAATAAAGGTAATAGAGCGCGTCGTAGGCCTATAGTTTAGTACTAAGTAGCTCGTTAAGATGGTGCGGAAGGTTGAAGGTAAAGAGTCCGTAGGCTAGAGGAGTCCTGCGGATTAGTAGCACTGTTTTAGTAATGCCGGAATAGTAGCGCTTTCGTCTAGGTACGGGATTAAAGAGTCCATAGGATAGAGGACTAGTCCTAGGATTAGTAGTAGTACCGAATATTAGTAGGCCGAAATGGTCCGTATAATAACGGTTAGTGTACTTAGGCGGATAGTTGCCGAAGCAAAGCTACCATTTTGTTATAGTGTTTAATTCATTGTATTGTTAGATGATAACACTAAGTCTATCTGCTTAGGGGAAGAAGGTGACCTGCAGGTGCACGTGCCCATTAACTGGTGTGTGCCTCTTTCCTGCCTGGCCTCCATAACAAAACTCGTCTATTTTTATCGCTATCGGTATAGTAAAGACAACTACTATATACACGAGAAGGAAAAAATGACGACGACGACGACGGCGACGACGGCGACGACGGCGAGGCCCCCGGGCGAGGGAAGCGAGTAGAAGGACACGTATAAGAGGGCGTAGGAGATAGCGATAGCGGCCGATAGGGAGGTCCCGGAAAGAGTACTAAAGATAATAATAGTAGAACTCTTAGGAGGGTTAAAAGTACTAAAGAACGACATAAGGATAATAGTCGATAAGGTAGTAGGAACGGCTACGGTAAAGGTATAGAAGGAGGCTCTCCTAGCCCTAAGAACTAACTAGGGCACATAGGCCTAAGTAGCTAGCCTAAAGGAGAAGAAGATAGCGGTTAAGGTCTACATTATAGACCCCTAAGAATAAGAGGACATCGATAAGATAATAGGGAAAGAAATCGTCTAAAAGATAGAGATAAAGGAGATTATAGGGGTAAAGAAGGATAGACGAGGAGTAGTTAAGCTATATATAGTAGCGGAAGGGGATATAAGGAAGCTAGAAGCCTAGAAGGAGTAGATAACGAAGATTAGAAAGACGGCGAAGGTCTCGCGCTAGTAGTTTATAGTTATAGCCTACGGTATAACTAGAATATTTTAAATTTAAGATAATATTACCTAGCTTTAGAAGGAAAACTAATATACGTACCTAGAGATCTAAATTACTAAGGTAGCATAGGTTAAAAGAAAGATCGAAGATAAGAAGACGAGGTTATTACTTATCGTATAGGTCGGGAGTATAGAATAGGCTAATATGCTCCTAGAAAGGGGACTCTTCTAGGACTACGAAAGGATAGACACGGAAATCTATATAAATACCTATAGGATCCTATAGTACTATAAGTACTAGTAATACGGACACCTAGTAGTAAGGTGCCTAAAGATATTAAACACGTGCTCCTACTATGTATAAGGATACTAAGTAAAGGAGTATAAGGAACCGAAAGAAAACGTAAGGTATATAAACTACGGAAGAAAGTACCTATCTTAGGCTAAGGAATACCTAGTAAGAATTAGAGCCTAAGAGAGAGCGAGGGAGGCTAGAACGACCTCGCCGTAGAGGTACTATACCCCCGAATAGGAAGAACTAAACCGATAAAGAACATATATCCCGAATAAGAGGTAGAGGGAGGAGGAGACTACCCCCCCTACCGTAAGGAATAACCTATAGATAGGAAGACCGAGGCACATCGACTAAGTAGGGAGAGACCCTAACTAAAGGAAACTTAACTAAATAGTACCCTAAATAAATAAGGACACCTCCTAAGAGGAGATCCTTAGTTAAGGGGAAAACTAATAGGACTAGATAGATTAATCCTAATAAATAATACGACGATGTTAACGATTATATAGTATAACGTTAATAAGAGTAAAGATAAAGTATAGAGAAGCTTCCTCTAAGCCCTCTAACCGAAATACTACTACGTTATAGCGATCTAGGAACTATAGTTAAACCTATACTCCTTAAAACCTATAATAGTAAAGGACCTAAGATACTACATAATTATATATAAGAAGGGAACGCTAAGAACTTATATCTACGTTAGTAAAGAGATCTCTATAGATTCTTAGGAACCTATAGACTAAGAGGACGGGGACTCGACTACGATAAGGATATATACCGCTTAAGG
>LFZN01000487.1:0-30350 GCA_001578235.1 Pseudocercospora eumusae
TACTATAGTACGGACGAGTAGTACTAACGATTAGATAGGACGGAGGCTATTAAGATCCTATATCGAGAGGGCTATGTTAGGTAGAGCGAATAGAGCGAGGACTTAGTACCTAACTTCGATCTAGCGAAAATAACCGACGGGGATCTATAACCGGAAGATACGAGCCTAGAGGACCTTAATAACGCGTTCTATCCGGAAGGGGAACTAGTCGAGCTATATAAGTTTCCTTACTTCGCGTACGTTATATAGCTCGTATAAAAAGCCCTTTTTACGTAGCTTAAGCTAGATCCGAAGAACGACCGGAGTAAGTAATAGATCGACGAGGAACGTACTAGGACTAAACTTAAGAAGCTTAAAGAATAAATAAAGAAGGATAAGGCCTATCTTAACTTAGTAGTCGTATATAAGGTACGTAAAGATTACGAGGTCGTAAAAGTAAAGGTCGATATATAGAATATAGCTACTTAATATAGATACTCGATAGGAAGAGACTAATATTTAGTATACTATAGATCTATAAGATGTTATAGCTTAACTAGGACCCGATACTAATATCCTAAAGATCTAGGCCTACTTAGAGCCGAAGTATCCGGTTATAGCTATAGTAGCTAGAGAGATCCTCGTAATACTAGCCGCCGGTACTAAATACGAACGATCCTTTAGTATCGCGTAGGGCGGTAGAAAATATAATCGGAACTACTATAATAAGATCTTTTCGGCTCTAATAGTATATCGATACTACTTAAACTATATAGGCCGGACCGAGAACGAAAGGAAAAATAGAAAACTCTAGCCTACTTTCCTACCTAAATATATATAATATATTCCCGTTAACGACGAAGAGAACGATAACTAGACCGAGGACGAGGAAGAGGTAACTTAGGAGAGGGAGAAGTAGAGGAAGAAATAGCGGATAAGGTATAGACCTACTAAAGACCTTATTAGTAATAATAAGTAAGTAGGGAGAAGTACGTTTATAAAAAAAGAAACGGGTATAGAATAATAGGAAGTATAAGATAAAGAAGGGGAAGGGTAGATTATAAAAAGTCTTAGCTCTATATATATTATAATATTTTCCTAAACGCTATAGAAATCTTATATTTTAATCCTATTAGAATTATAAAAGCCGCTAATATAACTACTTAATATAGCTAGCTTTATATTATAGTAATCCTAGCTACGCGGCATCGTAATTAGGTTTTCTTATCGAGCCGCGTGTAGGACGCGACGCGACGCGACGCGACGCGATACGTCCCTATATACCGGGATATAAGTATAACGCGATACCCTATTTTCTCCTCTATCCTCTTCCCTCTCTATTTAATATGCCCTTTTTTAGCGATAGTAGCGTAAGCGACTCTAACTCTCCCTCTAACTAGTCTTACCCGTTAGATGCTAATTACCTACCCGGCGAATACCTAAAATCGCGAGGATAATTTAATCCCTTTACTAGTAGTAACCCTAGAGAGGACGCGCTTAATATCGCCTTTAGTAAAGGTACTCTATCGTAGTCTAAATAGCGTTTATAGCTAGAGAAGCGTAGACTTCTAAGTACGTTTCGCCTTTAGAGCTAAAGTAAAACTACTAAATATTAGATAGCTACTACCCGGGGTAGTAGCGAGGACTTTAAGCCTCGACTAAATTAATCTCGTCGAGTTTAGAAGTAAAGTAAGATACCGCCGGCTCTCCTATTAAAAGGCGGGAAAGCCTTACGAAAATTACCTATATAAGCCGTAGCCGCTACGGCGGTATCTTAAGGATAACGGTAGAGGCGTCCTACCGGTAAGTCGCCTCGAAAGACGGTAAGAAAACTAGGAGGAAAGATAATATCGCATTAGTAAAAAGGTATTAAGAAAGGATAAAGCGAGTAAGCTCTCGTAAAACTACGGGTAGAAAAGGCCGAGATAAAGAGCGGTACTACGCGGAGAGTACGGCCTAGAAGGGCTATACTCCGCGAGATTCGGTACTATTAAAAGGTATAGGAACCTCTTATTCCGTTTAGGCTATTCTTAATACTTATTAGAGAGTACTAAGGGTTAGTAGGGAAACTAGAATTCCGGTAATAGAGGTAAGCTTTAATCGCTCTCCGCGAAGCTACGGAAGCGAGCTTAGTATAGGACTTTAAGCTAGCGGTATACTTCGCTATATACGCGAAGAGGATTATAGTAACGCTAAAGGATTTAAAGTTAGTAGACTACGCGCGTAAGCGCTTTACTAGAATTTAGCTTTACTCTAATTATATAGGTATCTAATTATTCTCGAAGTACTATATATTATAGCTAGCTATATAGCTAGCCGAATTATCGTATAATTATACTTACGAATATATATTTATATACTAGAACTCTTTATCTCTACGGTATTATATAGGCTATATACGCTCTATAAATATAGCTAGTAATATAACTACCTCTAGTAAATAGGCGCGTAATACCTACGAACATAGTTATATACTAGAACTCTTTCTACTTATAATCTATAACTAGAAGAGGTTATCTAGGATAAGCATTTCGACCCCGTAAATTACGAGGCTAAGGGTATTAAAGTAAAAGGGAAAATGTAACGAGAAATACTCTATAACGCGTAGCGCTACTACCGCGCTACCGATAAGTATAAGATCTAGTAACTCGAGTAAGAGCTAGTACCCTCACCCTCTATAGCACCTCCCCTAATACCGAGACCTACTAGTAGGAAACGTACCCTTACCCTCTATAGCACCTCCCCTAATACCGAGACCTACTAGTAGGAAACGTACCCTTACCCTCTATAGCACCTCCCCTAATACCGAGACCTACTAGTAGGAAACGCACCCTTACCCTCTATAGTACCTCCCCTAATACCGAGACCTATTAGTAGGAAACGTACCCTTACCCTCTATAGTACCTCCCCTAACACCGAGACCTATTAGTAGGAAACGCACCCTCACCCTCTATAGTACCTCCCCTAATACCGAGACCTACTAGCGGGTGCTAGCGCAATGAGCGAAGTGCTAGACCGCCTACCGTACCTAGAGGCATATCTAGCCTATCTTTAGAAAAAAATACCTTTTTCTTTTTCTTTTTCTTTTTCTTTTTCCTTTTCTTTTTCTTTTAATAAAAAGCAAAAAAAAAACTAATAAGAATTACCTTCCTAGTATTCCGGACTAGTATACGAGTATGTAAGTCCGTTCTAAGACCGGTAGTCTATTATAAATAGCGATTTCCGCGATTAATCGAAGTTCGTATCCCTAGAAGGTTAAAGCTATACGAATACGCGCTTACGGTTAGAGGATACCTAAAAGCTGCGAATATATACTAGAGAAGTAGCCTCCTACGTATCGAGTCCCTAGAGTTCGTTACCGATAGAACCGATACATAGCCTTTACCGCGCCCTAAGATACTATACTAGCATTAATAACTATAATAGTCCACCATTACGTGCGATGAGTGAGTAAACGATATACGTGTTTCCAGGCTGCCTACATGTAACAGTGAGTCATAGGCAAGGGCCCGGTCGCTACATTTAATGCGCTACAAAACTATATAGAAAGAAATGACGCGGGCGGGAGGGCGGGTGTAGCGGTTATAGGTACCGAGTAGGTAAGTAAAGGAAGGAAGAAAGGGTTAGCAACCGGAGAAGAAACGCTTATGCCGGCCGTGTATAGACCCCCGCATCTATGTAGTCTACTATTACGTGCGATAAGTAAGTAAACGATATACGTGTTTCTAGGCTGCCTACATGTAATAGTAAGTTATAGGTAAGGGCCTAAACTAGTAGCCTAAGACCGAGCGCTAAACCCGGGCTAATGCCTTGCTACCTTATCGTTATCGTGTTAAACACTTTTATTAGCGCCGTTTTATAGAAAGTGTCCTAATCGTCTTAACTCGTAGCCTAAGCCTTCCTCGAGAGGTTTAGTATCGTTATTACTATCGACTTAACGTATCGCTTATATACTAATGATTTCTAGCGGCTAAGTAGCATTATCTTATCCTCCGAGTAGCTATTATTCCTTACTTATTATGCCCCTCCTTATCTTAACGAGTAACCTATTACTCCTATCATTATAAACCTACGGTCCTATAACCTCTCCTACATCCATACTATAACCTTACTCTTTAGAAAACCTAAAGGCCCGTCGGCCGTCGACGCTAATGCGAATAATAGTGCCGTAGGGTATCTTAGTTAGTAAACGAATAGGTTGTTTATGTAGTAGAAAGGGTAGATAGGCGTATAGGTTGCCGCGATGTAGATGTCGATACCCTAGTTAAGTGTGTCGGTCTTTAATCGTTTAAGTCGCACGATAACCTATTATCGCTCTTTATCTAGTATAACATCGGCCCTTATTACATGTTCTATTAACTACACCGGGCTATCCGTATTATCCTTCGCTTCGTACGTAAGCTCTCCTAGTCTAAATAAACTACCGAATGCTAATAAGATTGCCGCGTTAAAGTTAAGCTCGTCTTTTATCTTTAGTAGGTTATATAGCATTACCTCTACTATCTACGGAGTTACTAGTTATCGGTCCTTTCTTAATGTCGGGTTAATATTAATAGAGCCCTAGAGGTATCTTTTTATCGAGGGTTCATCGAATACGCGGGTTAAGAGGTAATAATCTACGTAGTAGGACCTTATCGCGTTAATATATATCGATAAGCTCTCGCTAGTAATTGCGCTTAGTCCTAGTATCTTATATTCAATAAAGGCCGTAAGCATAGAGTATTTAACGGGCTATGGTTCTTCGTCGCACTTAGCGTAAAGCGCGGTATACTAGTTAATTGCCGTGCTATAGGCATTACGCGTTATCTTCTTTAGTCCTCGCTACATAATGTATACGAGTCCTAGTATTGTATAATAAGAGGTGAATTCGTTAGGTAGGTTATTGTCTACTAGTAGCTATTAGTATGAATTGTTAGTTAAAAACGTAATAGCGCGTCTATAAGGCTATTATGTTATAAAGATAACTATGCTAGTTTAATCGATATCTCTAGGTCCACGGCTATAAGGAGTAGTTCTCGCAATAGTCTATTAGCTTCTACGCGAAGCCGTTAGTATACTAAACTATTATAGGCTATTATGCTATCTATGTAGACATAGAGTAAGCAACGGCGCTACTATTTACCCTATTATTTAATAGCGTGTAGGATTACTATAACCTCTACTATATTAATATAGTCATTGTCGTTACGCTTTTCGGTAAAGCACGAGGCGATATTGTTAACGTTATTAGACTAGTTATCGTCGCTTCCTTTATACTAGAAGCCTATAATGCCGATATTAGAGGCGTCGGTAAACAACTAGATTGTCGGAAGGAGGGTTGTATCTAGGAGACGCACACCGGTAGATAGTTAGAGTACTAACTACTACTATTATAGGTTACTCCGAAGCTCGCTATATATGCGACGAGGTATCCATTTCCGGTCTATAAAGGCTGCGATAAACGAGAATAGTATTCTCGTTATACGTTAAAACCGCGTCTAACGTAGACAACTTTCGCTACCTATAAAAGGTAGCCGGCTAGTATTTATATAGTATCGAGGTTAAGGTAGCCTTTATCGAGGACGGTAGCAAGTTCTTATAACATTCTTCTTCTCTTATCTTACGAGAGCTTCGCTAGCATAGCGACTATATTAACTTTAATGCCGAGTATCTCGATAGTTGTCCCCTCTACGTCTTTCTTATCGTTGCGTAGTATACTAAGAAAAGTTGTAATCGTAATCTACGCTATGCGGATAGCGGAAGCCCTCGGTGTAAGTTATAGTAGTATAATAAAAATGAAATCGTCGAGGTAATGGTGTATAGGCACTTAGTAGAGGCCTACCGTATTAAGATGCCGGTATAGTATCTAATAAAGGCCTTCTACGAATAGGTTAAATAAGTAGGGTATAGTACGGAGGCCGAAAGGTAGAGCATTCTCATAGTAAACTAAACCCTACTAGTATAGCCCTAGTAATCTTCGCTATGTTATCGCTATAGGTACCATTCTAAATGCCGCTTTTACATCTCTCTTAACGACTAAACTACCTCGTCCTACCTTAATTATACTAGCTACAATGTCGTTAAACGTATTATACGTAATGGTGCCGTATTCGCGAGGGATCGTATTATTAATTAAAAGTCCTTCTAGGTAAGATAAGTCGTAAATGCGGCGGAAGCTACCGTCGTACTTCGGCACGAGGCCTTACGGTAAAAGTACTACCTACTTCCTAGGCTCGTAACCGTTAGGCTCGTAACTAAGCACCTAACCGGCCTCCTCCTACGAAAGTTTAGTAATACGCCCGGCTTCGAGCTCTACCGAGAGCTAACGTGTTATCTTAGTAGGGTCGAGGGTAGTAGATCTATAGTTTAAATGAGCAACCCTACGGCTCTTAGCGTTTTTAGTATTAAACTAATGCCTACTATTTTAAAGATTAATGTTAGCTCTAAACTTTATTACATAACTAAGGATATGTACTAGTTAGCCGGGGTATTCGCGAAGTGCTTACAGCTATGCCGCTACTCGTAAGGGTATCGAATTAGGTAGTAAAGGGATATTTAATAAATAGACGTTATAAAGGAGTATCGTGTTTAGTCGTTAATGCCTTAGTACCTCGTCGTTATCGTGTTAATTACTTTTGTTAGCGTCGTTTAGTAAAGACGACGCTAATCGACACGGCTCGAGTTAATGCTATAGGTCTTCCGACTTAGGCTCGTTAAATTTCGGGTAAACCGAGTCGATCGTCCTATAAGTAGCGTCCTTCTTTAGATCCTACTTACATTTCGGGTAAGCGTGTATACGGAAACATATAGGGTAGTCTAGTTTATTATAGTTCTATTACCTATAATATTGTTTCGCGTACTTATCTCTAAACTATTAACGCTATTGTTCAGTCTAGTCGGACTACTTCGGAATATTAGACGGTATCGTTAATGCCGAGGCGAAGGTAGTTAATAATGCTAGCGAGACCGCGGAGCCGTTAGTACGTCGCTTCTTAGGCGTAACGGGTAGTACCTATCGTTACTAGTTAGCTACCCGGTTATTAAAGCGTTAACGTTCTTTATTCTAGTAGATGCTATTATGTATAACGTTTAGTATTATCTTTAAGAGAGCCTCCTCGGGCATTTCGTAGTTAGATGTAAGGTATTTGTCGTTTATTACTTTTGTTAGCGTTATAAGGGCGACTTCCCTTATGTACCGGTCCTAATCGTACGTCTAGTAAAGAGTCTAGATACGGTGTATGAAGGCTATAGTACGTTATAGAAGCCTTACTAGTCCCCTAGAGACTAGGTTGTTACTATGCAGCGTAATTAATATAACTTAGAAGATGCTAAACACTCTAAATAGTATTGTAATTGAATCGTATAGGACCTATTCTAGTAGGACTTTATAGGTAATTATCTTTCCTTCTAGTACGTTGTATACGCTATACGTAGTCCTTTCTTATAACACCGCTCTATACGGGTCGTTAGGTACTAGTTTTATAAGGTTAAGGGGGTTAAATGTTAAGTTTTATATAGCGTTAAGGTATTTATTGTTAATTAAAGAGGGTACAATGGATCGAATAAAGGCCTTATTCTCTCTAACGATCGACTTATAAAGTAGGACTTACTACTTACCTTCTAGTTATAATGAAGTTAGCGCTAAAAGCGGTATCGCGTAGGGGAATGGCTACTAAGCCGGTAGTTGTTGCGGCTACTAGTTAACTACCGCGTTAAAGGTGTTTAGGTATTAAGCCTATACCTCTACAGAGGCATTTTGTAGTGGCACGCCTAGTAGAGGGCGGCCGTTAAACTACTAAGGTTGCTACGGTATAGCTAGTACTACCGGTCTCTAGTTTAAAGAGCCCGGTTAACCGTGGATTATGTTGTTAATATTTATGTTATCTTCGTTTTCTAGGTCTTATAAATTCTATGTGTCGTTAGAAAGAGGTTCGTTATCTTCTTGCGAGAGCGTTCTCGATAAAGGTGCAGCTCTACCCCCTATTAAACCCCTACTAGCGCCTCTTTGTCTACTAACTATCGCACCGACACGATACTAAGCCGACAGTACTTATTAAGGAAAAAAGGACTATAGTCTACTCCTCGTAATAGTAATTACGAGTAGTGTTAATATCGTGGAGTCCGTGCAGCGGTTGTAGGCACCGAGTAGGTAAGTGAAGGAAGGAAGAAAGGGTTAGCAACCGGAGAAGAAACGCTTATGCCGGCCGTGCATAGACCCCCGCATTATACCGGTAAACTTAATTAAGTAATAGCGGAGAGAAATCGATAAGTATATTAAGGTCGGCGCCTTAAAGCTACTAGTTATAGATAATAGAAAAGTAATACTTCTACTACCGGAATAGCTAATAACTTACGATATAGTTCTTTTTACCTATAATAGATTTAATTTTAAGGATTAAGACGGATAAGATAGCGGGGATAGTAGTACTCTTGAGAGGCTTTACTTAAAACGTTTAATCGTTAACGAGGGATACTTCTTCTCTAATAAATATATAAGTTCTACGATTCGTATCGCTAATAATCTAAGTAAAAATCGTATATATCGCTCTTACTATTAAGTAAGGTTACGCTTCTATAGTATCTATATAACGTCTTTAGGAAGTAACGTAATAATCCGCGCCTTATATAGACCTTCTTTTACTATAGTACTTCTATATCTACTAACCCCGTAGTAGCGGCTAGCTATATAAGATAGCGATAGTAGCTCGCGATAGTAGCTCGCGATAGTAGCTCGCGATAGTAGCTCGCGATAGTAGCTCGCGATAGTAGCTTTAGCTAGCTACATCGGCTAGCTATATTAGCTTACGACATTAGCTAGCGACATCGGCTAGCGACATCGGCTAGCTATATCCGCTAGCTATATCCGCTAGCTATATCCGCTAGCGACATCGGCTAGCTATATTTCGCGCCTCGCGTAAGATAAACGCTTTATATTCTCGCTAGCTTATATCGGCTAGCTATATTAGCTAGCTATATCGGCTAGCTATATTTCGCGCCTCGCGTAAGATAACCGCTTTATATTCTTACTAGCTTTATATTAACGTATGTTTATCCCTCTTACGCTCTTACCTACGGCTAACGCTATTACTAGGACGTTACCTTACGTTATACTCTCTACGTTACTTAGTAATAGTTTTCGGCTTTCGTAATAAATAGATAGATAGATCTTTTATTTGCCTATTTTAGTGCCTATCGGCCTATATAGGTCTAACGCTATGTATTCTATAAAAAGGAAACTAGGCTCGCTAGTAAAAACCTCTCCTCCTTACCTTCGTTATATCTTTCCTTCGCTTATCCTTTAGTTTAACTTCCTCTAAGGTATACTAGTATTATAGAGTTTACCCTCTAACTACCTTACTTACTACCCTAATACTCCCTCCTCTTTACTCCCCTCCTTCTCCTCCCCCCTTCTCTCTATCTACTCCTCTATCTCCTAGGCTAGTACGTATTATTCGAGGTATCCCTCTCTAATAATCTATTTCGTAATTCTTCTTATATCTTCTTTATTTATAATAATCTTATTATATTCTCTCTCCTTTATTTAGTATCTCTACTCGCTCCTTCCTTTCTTCTATCGTTTATATACTAGTAGTATATACTTAGGGTTTTAAGACGGGTAGCTATATAGGTAAGCTTTACTTTCTATTCCTAAGACTCTTCTCTAGTATAGGTAGGCTCTAAGACCGATATACTTAGAGCGTAGTTATATCGCTATACTTACTTCCGCCCTCTTTAGGTCTTTATAGATCTAGTTATTATTACCCCCGAAGGTCGTTAACGCTTTTAGTATCCTATTTCTCCTCGGTATTTCTCTCTATTCTTCTTCCTAGAGTATTCTCGCTATCTCCTTTACTATACTTTAGCCTCTTTTTCCCTCCCTTTTCTCTATAGCTTAAAATACCTTATATTAGGTTTCTATTCTCTAGGCTAGATCTACTTCCTTTTAGACCTTCTTCTTAGGCCTATAGACCCTTCTCCTTCTCTACGGTACTTAATTACGGATCTTCTCGAGCGCTTCCTTAATAGTTTCTTAGGCCGGGTATAGGGTCGTTTTAATAGCGTATTAGTACCTTATTCCTTTTAGGTATTAGTATATTAGTAGCGATCCTATGTCTATTTCTAATACCTTAGTAAGGGTAGATTTATATACTCCCGTAACTCTTCTTAGGTATTAAGCTTAGACTCTATTAAGCGGTTCTATAATCCTCTTTAGGGTCTTATCCTATACTACCTAGACTTAGGCCCTATATAGTATAGCCGGCTTTATAATCGCTTTATATATAGTCTTCGCTTTATCGAATATTACTCCCTATATTAAGGCTATTAGTCTTTCGATAGATTACCTATTCGCGTTAGCTCTTATCTATACTTTCTTAACCTATAGGCCCTAACTTAGTTTCGGGTCTAGCTATATACCTAGGACTCGTAGTTCTAAGGTAGGCTTAGTAAGGTGCCCCTAAATTATAATCGGCGCTTTTATATTATATTTAGTCTTCGCTTTACTAAAGTAGATTAGTTAGTACTTCTCCGGCGCGAATTTAGCTCTATATTTCTATACCTATATTTCGTACTCCTCGTATTATGTTTCTAAGGTTCTATAGTTCTCTTCTATAGAGTCTAACTATACTAGGATGTTAGTATTATCGACGAATCCTAATACTAATATCCTATCCGTTTTAAGTTTCGGTAGGAGATCTACGACGAATATAAGGAAGAGAATCGGTAAGAGGGTTACTCCTTAGGGTATTCCTATATTTATCTAGATAGGGGCTAACTTATATCTTCCTAGGAGTAGTTAGGTCGTCCTCTCTTTTAGGAATAATTAGATAAATTCGACTATCTATGTTAGTATTCTCTTTTACCTTAGGATATATATTAGTCTCTCGTATAAGACGTTATCGAATGCTCCGAAGATATCGAGTAAGAGGAAGAACGCTACTTTATTCTTTCCGTAGTACTATATATATTTAATCTACTCCGTAATAAGTTCGACCGCTATTAGGGTAGATTTCTTTACTCTCCCCCCTATTTACTCCTCCGGTAGGACTTTATATTCCTCGAACTCTATAAGCCTCTTTACTACTACTTTTTCTAAGAGCTTACCTATTATATTTAGGAGTATAATTAGTCGGTATAACTTAAGTTAGGAGTAGTCCTCTTTCTATAGCTTCCTAAGTACTATAGTAAGGGATTCCTTAAACCGTTTTAGGTAGTATCCTTATTCTATATAGGCCGTAAAGATGTTAGCTATCGCCGGGGCTAGCGTCTTATTATAGGCTTTAAGTATAATGTTATATACCCTATCTAGGCCTAGGGCTTTCCTACCTAGGAGTTTCGCTATAGTTACTATAACCTCCTTCGTATCCGTTTCTAGCTTCTATTTAGTCCTATCTATCGGCGGTTCTACTTCTACCCCTCGGATATCTATTAGGTTAGCTTCTACGTAGCTACCGAAGAAGTATCGTCCTAAGGCTCCCGCTTTATCCTCGTTAGTAGTATAGGTATTTCCTTACCCGTCCTTAATATCGGGGAATTAGGGTAGTTAGTCTCTATCCTAAGTCGGTTACCTCGCCTATTTTACTATCCTCTATATATCTTTAAGCTTTTTCGTAAGTATCCCTACTATAGATCTCTACTCCTATATCTTATCCCTCTTAATCTATTTCTTCTTTTCTTAAGTAGCCTTATAGTATACTTCCTAGTCCTCTTAGGAGTACGTCGTAGTCTACTTCCTCCTTACCCTTCTTACTTCCTTTACTCTCTCTATATATTCCTCTATCTAGTATAGTTACTAGTACTTAGATAGATTACTTAAGAGTACTATTACTTCTATAGCTTCTTATATAGCCCGGATTAGATATTCTACTACTCTCTCGATATCGTCCCGGTTCCTAAGGTCTCTCGCCGCTATCTCCTAGGCCCTCGGTTCTAGTAATCTATTAGTCTCTTCCTAGTTAGCCCTCTTCTAGTTTAGTTTCGCTTCGAGTTCCTATTCCTAAGTAGCCTATAGGTCGATCTCCGTCTATATCGGTAGGTAGTCTAACGAGGATTCTATATCTATATTTACTATATATTTTCTAACCCTTTCCCTAATTACTTAGGTTACGAAGTATAGGTTAATTATACTTTTACTAGATCTCGCTTCTTACGTCGTTAGTCCCTTTAGGGTTACTATCTCTATTCCTTCCCTTTCTATTACGTCGATTAATCTTCCTACTAGAAAGTAGTATGCCGGTATAAAGTCGGATCCTTAGAGTAGGTAGTAGAGGTTAAAGTCTCCGACTATTACCTACTATCGATCGTCCTATATTATAGCTAGGATCCTTACTAGGGTATTAAGTTAGGTACTACTTCTTAATTCCGGCGGTAGGTTATAGATGTAATAGATCTTTATCGGGCCTTAAGCGGTATATATCCTTATCGTAGTCGAGTCCCCGTCCTCTTAGTCTATAGGTTCCTAAGAGTCTATAGAGATCTCCTTACTAACGTAGATGTAGGTTCTTNGTCCCTTTAGGGTTACTATCTCTATTCCTTCCCTTTCTATTACGTCGATTAATCTTCCCGCTAGGTAGTAGTATGCCGGTATAAAGTCGGATCCCTAGAGTAGGTAGTAGAGGTTAAAGTCTCCGACTATTACCTACTATCGATCGTCCTATATCATCGTTAGGATCCTTACTAGGGTATTAAGTTAGGTACTACTTCTTAATTCCGGCGGTAGGTTATAGATGTAATAGATCTTTATCGGGCCTTAAGCGGTATATATCCTTATCGTAGTCGAGTCCCCGTCCTCTTAGTCTATAGGTTCCTAAGAGTCTATAGAGATCTCCTTACTAACGTAGATATAGGTTCTTAGCGTTCCCGTCTTATATATAATTATATAGTATCTTAGGTCCTTTACCGTCGTAGGTTTTAAGGAGTATAGGTTTAACTATAGTTCCTAGATCGCTATAACGTAGTAGTATTTCGGTTAGAGGGCTTAGAGGAAGCTTCTCTATACTTTATCTTTACTCTTATTAACGTTATACTATATAATCGTTAACATCGTCGTATTATTTATTAGGATTAATCTATCTAGTCCTATTAGTTTTCCCCTTAACTAGGGATCTCCTCTTAGGAGGTATCCTTATTTATTTAGAGTACTATCTAGTTAAGTTTCCTTTAGTTAGGGTCTCTCCCTACTTAGTCGATATATCTCGGTCTTCCTATCTATAGGTAATTCCTTATAGTAGGGGGGGTAGTTTCCTCCTCCCTTTACCTCTTATTCGGGTTATATATTCTTTATCGGTTTAGCTCTTCCTATTTAGGGGTATAGTACCTCTACGGCGAGGTCGTTCTAGCCTCCCTCGCTCTCTCTTAGGCTCTAATTCTTACTAGGCATTCCTTAGCCTAAGATAGGTACTTTCTTCTATAGTTTATATACCTCGCGTTTTCTTTCGGTTCCGTATACTCCTTTACCTAGTATCCTTATATATAGTAGGAGTACGTATTTAAGGTCTTTAGGTACCTTATTACTAGGTGTCCGTATTACTAGTACTTATAGTACTATAGGATCCTATAGGTATTTATATAGATTTCCGTATCTATCCTTTCGTAGTCCTAGAAGAGTCCCCTTTCTAGGAGCATATTAGCCTAGTCTATACTCCCGACCTATACGATAAGTAATAACCTCGTCTTCTTATCTTCGACCTTTCTTTTAACCTATACTACCTTAGTAATTTAGATCCCTAGGTACGTATATTAGTTTTCCTTCTAAAGCTAGGTAATATTATCTTAAATTTAGAATATTCTAGTTATACTATAGGCTATAACTATAAACTACTAGCGCGAGACCTTCGCCGTCTTTCTAATCTTCGTTATCTACTCCTTCTAGGCTTTAAGCTTCTTTATGTCCCCTTCCGCTACCGTATATAGCTTAACTACTCCTCGTCTATCCTTCTTTACCCCTATAATCTTCTTTATCCCTATCTTTTAGACGATTTCTTTCCCTATTATCTTATCGATGTCCTCTTATTCTTAGGGGTCTATAATATAGACCTTAACCGCTATCTTCTTCTCCTTTAGACTAGCTACTTAGGCCTATATACCTTAGTTAGTTCTCGGGGCTAGGAGAGCCCCCTTCTATACCTTTACTATAGCCGTTCCTACTACCTTATCTACTATTATCCTTATATCGTTCTTTAGGGCTTTTAGCCCTCCTAAGAGTTCTACTATTATTATCTTTAGTACTCTTTCTAGGACCTCCCTATCGGCCGCTATCGCTATCTCCTACGCCCTTTTACACGTGTCCCTCTACTCGCTTCCCTCGCCCGGGGGCCTCGTCGTCGTCGCCGTCGTCGTCGCCGCCATTCAAAAGTGAGATTTTCGTAATAAATAATAACATTAGCGGCCGCCCTCTTATTAATAACGAAACTCCTTATACGTTACTTTACTATCGCCTTTATATCTACTTCTACGAAAGTACTACTAATAGTAGGTAGTAACGAAGATACCGATTACGAAAGTAATATAGATGCCCCTTACGAATCTTATAAAGATTCCCTTACTCTTAGCGGTACCCTTAGTAAGCTTAAAACGTACCCTTCTAACATATTTAGCTATACTAATTCTTCTCTAGCGCCTAGTCGCTTCTAAGGCTCTACGAGAGGTAAGAGGTTTAGGGAGTAATCCCTCGTAAAGATTATATTAGCCGTAGAGGAGATACTAGCCGTAAGGAAGATAATAGCCGGGAAGAAGATACTAGCTAGTATAAAGATAATAGCCGGGAAGAAGTTACTAGCTAGTATAAAGATAACCGCCTATAAGAAACTTAGTAGTAAGAAGGTCTCCTACGCGTCGAAGATAGTAAAAGCTACGTAGAATAAGAAGTCGATTCGCTCTAAGCCTAGAGGTAGGTCTACTAATTATAGCTACTAATATAGCTACCTCTTATTAACTTTTTCTAGCGGTTACTCTCCGAGAAATCCGGAAATACTAGAAGAGTAGCGAACTCTTAATCCTAAAGCTACCGTTCTAGCGTCTTATTCGCGAAGTCGCTCTAGTCTTTAAGGCGGATTTACGCTTCTAGAAGTTTACTATCGAAGCTCTCTAAGAGACTACTAAGGCCTATTTAGTATCGCTATTCGAAGGTATAAACGTCTAATAACCTATCTATTCCTAGCTAACATATAATCTAGATACTAACCTTTACGCTATCTACGTATCGCGCGTTATAATTTAGAGAAAGGATATAGTTCTAGCTAAGCGTCTTCGCCGAGACTTCGTATAGGCTATACTACGTAGTTAGTAGCGTAGTAATACTTATAGATTACCGTTTACTATACGACAATAAAGGTATAAGTATTACGGTTATAAGATACCGCCTAGTTCCTATCCCTATTCTATTTCTTCTATTTCCACGCTAAGAAACCGACCGCCGGTCGGTTTCTTAGCGGGGCAAACCGTTTAGTCGGGTTAGGTTAGGTTTTCCAACCCAACCCAACCCAACCCAACCCACCGGGGGGTCTAAGCGGTACTTAGTTCTAAATCTTCTCGAGCGCTTCCTTTATAGTTTTCTAAGCCGGGTATAGGGTCGTTTTAATAGCGTATTAGTATCTTATTCCTTTTAGGTATTAGTATATTAGTAGCGATCCTATCTCTATTTCTAATACCTTAGTCGGGGTAGATTTATATACTCCCGTAACTCTTCTTAAGCATTAGGCTTAGACTCTCTTAATCGCTTCTATAACCCTCTTCGAGGTCTTATCTTATACTACCAAGACTTAGGCCCCGTATAGTATAGCCGGCTTTATAATTACTTTATACATAGTCCTCGCTTTATCGAATATTACTCCCTATATTAATGCCGTTAGTCTTTCGATAGATTACCTATTCGCGTTAGCTCTTATCTATGCTTTTTTAACCTATAGGCCCTAGCTTAGTTTCGGATCTAGCTATGTACCTAGGACTCGTAATTCTAAGGTAGGTTTAGTAAGGTGTCCCTAGATTATAATTGCGGGGGTCTATACACGGCCGGCATAAGCGTTTCTGCCGCGGGTTAGCAACTTGTCTTCTTTTATTCACCTCGTTTGTTACTGCCTTTGTCGCTGTAGCGGTATTAATACTAGTCGTAATTTCATTTACGAGTAGTAGACGACAGTTATTATATTGTCGGCTTAGTACCTAGCATAAGGATAGTAGGACGACAACGAGGTACAAATAGGGGGTTTATAGGGGGTAGAGCTATACCTTCTTTAAGAGCGAATCTTCCTTTATAGGAAGATAAAATACAAGACTTATAAACGATACACGAAAGCGACGGTAAGGATAACGATATGAATATTAACGAGATAATGAATGATTAACTAGGACCGTTACGGTCTCGTAACTACGTACCTCTACCGCCGTATGCGCCTACGGCACCTCCGTAGTAGTAGTAATAATAATAGTAACAATTCTATAATGGTCGCCCTCTTCTAACGGCGCTACTAGCAAACGTACCGCTAGAAGTATAGAATAGATACTTCGACCTCTATAGTACTATTATGTCTCCTTAATAACCTATCTAACCTCTAGCTCCTTAACTAGTAGTCTAGTAACTAGTTATTTAGTAACTAGCTACCTAACAACTACTATCGTAACCGCCGGTGCCGTTAACGGCGCTAACGTCGTTATAACTAGAAGGTAAGCTATAGATTAGTCTTTATAATAGCATTACCGGCGATAGTAAGACCTTTATCCGTTTAATTATTCTACCCTCTATTAATAACAAGTATATTAACGCTATAAACGACTTGTCGTTATAGCCGAAGGACTTTATAAAACTCCTACCTTCCGACCCTTATAAGCTAGTTAAAGACCGTACGATACTATATAATATTTTTAACGTAGCCGATACTAGGATAAGCATAGCGCTAGTTAGACCTAACCTTACGGTCTACGACTTATTCATACCGTTCTTTAGAGTGTTTAGCATCTTCTAAGTAATACTTATAACGTTGCACGGCAATAATCTAATTACGGGAGGCCCTATTAAGCTTTTATAACGCACGACTACATTTATGTACCGCATATAGAAGCTCTACTAGGTATACGATTAGGACCGCTATATGCGGGACGTAGTAATAGATATACTTACTAATGCTATGTACGATAACTATCTTACCTCTAACTATAAGATGGATGAGGATACGAAATTTAAGTTAACACCTAATGTAATGTACGAATACCTACACTAATAGAAAGAACGCTAGAAACAAGCCGATCGAATAGCGACTTTCTAGTAACAATAATAATAACAATAGTAATAGTTGTAGTTACTAGTTACTCCTAAAAAGCGTCGTGCACCCTCTCCGGACCCCTTAACCTTAATAATACTATTACGAAGACCGAGAAAATTCCTACTACTACGTAACTAAACTCTAGAGCAATAGGCATAGTTTAAGGCCCTTTACTAGGAGCAATAGTGCGACTAGTAGAACAATAATGAGCCTTATCTTTACCTAACATACCTTAAAAGGCACGGTTATAGTATCTACTAATAAGACCCGCATAAAGACACGAACCTATACCGTAAGACCGACCTTATATGCCTACGCTAGAAGCGCTAGTAACTCGACGAGTTAAGTCGATTGCCGCACCTTTCGCTAAACGACGCTAGCCAAAGTACTTAACACGATAACGACGAGGTAGCAAGGCATCTACGACCGAATATAATACTCCTTTACAACGTTTACTTATCGACGATACTCCTTCCGCCTAACTCTACCCCTTTAATAGCGGATGCTTAGCTTTACGCACTTTAGTACTACCCTAGAGACCTTAGTAAGATAATACATTATGTAATAACATACGGAGCTAACATTAGTATTACGGAAAGAAGTAGGCATTAGTTTAATACGGAAAACGCTAAGAAGCGTAGGGTTACCTACTTAAACTATGGATTAGCTACTCTCGACCCTAGAGAGATAACTAGGCAGCTCTCGGTAGAACTAGAAGCCGGTCGCATTACTAAAGTTTCGTAGGTAGGTATAGGTTAGCCGTTCGGATAAGAGCGAGAGAGTTACGGGATAGGGGATAGAGTAGTAATCTCACCGTAAGGACTAGTTAGTAAATACGACGGTAGTTTCCGCCGTATTTACGATTTATCGTTCCCGGAAGGCTAATCTATTAACGACGCTATACCTGAAGAGTATAGCGCTCTTAAATACGATAGCTTCGACAACATTGCGGCTAGTATTATTAAGGTAGGTCTATACTATATAGTTATTAAAAGGGATGTGAAGGCGGCATTAAGAATAGTACTAGTAGTAATATATTAGAGGTACTTGTTAGGGCTCTATTAGTAAGGTAATACTTTTTACGAGAACGTACTTCCGTTTAGTCTACGTATAGCACCCTACCTATTTAATCTATTCGTAGAAGTACTATATTAGATACTTAGGCGCGTATTAGACTTACTTAACCTATAAGTAGTATCTATATACTACTATCTCGATAACTTCATCTTCGTTATACTATAACACCTTATTTCTAGAGCGACAACAGCCGTTAACAATGCGTAGATTAACGTAACTAGCTTCCTCGGCGTACCGCGTAACGATAAGAAGAATATATAAGGCTTAACGGTCGAGCTTCTTAGCATAGAAGTTAATATAAAGGACTTACTAGTAAGGCTACCGTAAGATAAGAAAGTAAGGCTCTTAGTCGAGCTATAAGAGACCCTAGATAATAGATACATAACCCTCGATAACGCCCTTACGCTTATAGGCTACTTATCGTAGGTAGCTAAGGTTATAAATGTTAGTAGGGCATTTAATGTCTTACTCTTCTTATTTATTACTACATTTAAAGATAGAAAATAGATACTACGACGCATCTATAGCGAGCTAAGAAGCGACTTACAATAGTAGAAATCGGCTATTTAATTATCGTCCGGAGTAAGGCTATTAGACCGCTCGAAGTTACTAACGATCTACCTATTTACGGACGCTTCTAGTATAGGACTTAGAGCCTTTTAGAAGCGCAATATAGCTAGCGATTAAAGCGATATCTAGGGTAACTTCTCGAAGTAACGTAGCGACGGTAATTACATTAATACCGCCGAAGTGTAATCGATCCTCGAAGCCTTATAATAATAGGGTAAATAATAGTATAACAACCTATTAATTATTTACATAGATAGCTTAACCGCATTTAGTAGGTTATTAAGATAACGATTAAACGTAGAAGCTAATAAACTACTACGCGAAGCGTTATTACTAGTAGTATAGCTAGATATAGAGATTAAGCCGGTATAGCTACCGTTAGAAGCTAACGTTCTTACCGACGCACTATCGCGAAGATTAACCTCCGCTCTTAATGCTAATAGATTATAGTAGAAGATAACGTACCGCGAGAGTTTACCTACTATTATCGAACGAACGGACTCGCTTACATTATGTAGAAGGGGCTAAAGCTAATAACCCGTAGCGCTTATAGGTCCGCTATTAACTAATATAGTACTCTATGCGCTCGTAGTAGATAAGAACTATAGCTAGTAGCATACGACATACTTACGGCATTTATAGAACATAAGATACTCGGACCGAGCGTAGTTACTAGCGAGACATTATCTACCTATATTAATGCTATTAGATTATACTATGTCGACATATACTCGTCTACGCGTATATTCGAAGAACCCTTAATTAAGCGCTATCTATAAGGTGCTATTAACATTAATCTAATAACTCGTAAAGATAGGCAACCCGTTACACCTTAGATAGTAGAAGCGATGCTTTACAACCTACTAACAACTAAGGATTAGCTAAATTTTAATGCGGCAATTATACTCGCCTTCGGCGGACTATTTAGATTAGGGGAACTAACGTATAAAGGAAAAGATAATACCGATAGCCTAGTTTAGCTTATAGAGTATATAATAAGAGCGGACATTATATTAGACGATACTAGCGACTAACACTAACTAATCGTACGGCTTAAGCGGTTAAAGACTAATACTCTAAACTACGGTATTAACATCTATGTAGCGGCGACATATACCCCGATCTACCCCTTCTATTACATAATGAACCTCTTTACACATTAACCGAGATACCTAATAGCTCCGCTATTCTCGTTAGCGTCGACTATAGAAGGGCTATAAGGCTTTCCGAAGGCACGATTAATAGCATAGATGCTAGATAGGCTATAAGAGCGTAGATTTAATATAACTAGTATTATAGGTTACTCTTTAAGATAAGGTAGAGCCTAGTAAGTAAGAGCGAATAGATGCACCGAATAAGAAATAATGCTATTAGGTAGGTGGAAGTTATTAGTATATAAGAGATACGTTAAGATAACGGTTAGAGCTATAGTAGCGCTATTAAGAAGGGCTTAAGCGAGTTAAGTCGATTTAGATACTTTCTAGCATTTAGCGCTAGTAAAAGTAATTAACACGATAACGACAAGGCATTAAGGCATTAGCCCGGGTTTAGGAGATACTCTAGCGGCGTTTAGGCTACTAGTTAGGCCCTCGCGTGTAACCGTTTATTACATGTAGGTAGCCTAGAAACCCCTATTCGTTTACTTACTATCTCTTACATGTAAATGCGGACTATATAATGCGGGGGTCTATACACGGCCGGAATAAGCGTTTCTACCGCGGGTTAGTAACTTGTCTTCTTTCATTTACCTCGTTTATTACTACCTTTGTCGCTGTACCCTCCCTCCTACCCTATGTAGCGCTTTGTAGGTAGTTTTATTAGCGTAGTAATATAGCGTCTAGGCCCTCGCGTGTAACCGTTTATCACATGTAGGCAGCCTAGAAACCCCCATTCGTTCACTCACTGTCTCTCACATATGAATGCGGACTGCATAGACGGAGCTTTTATATTATATTTAGTCTTCGCTTTACTTAAGTAAATTAGTTAGTACTTCTCCGGCGCGAATTTAGCTCTATATTTCCGTACCTATGTTTCGTACTCCTTATATTATACTTCTAGGATTCTATAGTTCTCTTCTATAGAGTCTAACTATACTAGGATGTTAGTATCGTCGACGAATCCTAATACTAATGTCTTATTAGATTTAAGTTTCGGTAGGAGATCCGTAACGAATATAAGGAAGAGTATTAGTAAGAGGGTTAATCCTTAGAGTATTCCTATATTTATTTAGATAGGGGCTAACTTATATCTCCCTAGGAGTAGTTAGGTCGTACTCTCTTTTAGGAACGATTAGATAAATTCGACTATCTATATTAGTATTCTCTTTTACCTTAGGATATATATTAGTCTCTCGTATAAGACGTTATCGAATGCTCCGGAGATATCGAGTAAGAGGAGTAACGCTACTTTATTCTTTCTATAGTACTATATATATTTAATTTACTCTATAATAAGTTCGACCGCTATTAGGGTAGACCTCTTTACTCTCCCCCCTATTTATTCCTCCGGTAGTACTTTATACTCTTCCGCGAACTCTATAAGCCTCCTTACTACTACTTTTTTTAGGAGCTTACCTATTATGTTTAGGAGTATAATTAGTCGGTATAACTTAAGTTAGGAGTAGTCCTCTTTCTATAGCTTCCTAAGTACTATAGTAAGAGATTCCTTAAACCGTTTTAGGTAGTATCCTTATTCTATATAGGCCGTAAAGATGTTAGCTATCGCCGGGGCTAGCGTCTTATTATAGGCTTTAAGTATAATATTATATACCCTATCTAGGCCTAGGGCTTTCTTACCTAGGAGTTTCGCTATAGTTGCTATAACCTCCTTCGTATCCGTTACTAGCTTCTATTTAGTCTCGTCTATCGGCGGTTTTACTTCTACTTTACGAATATCCGTTAGGTCGGCTTCTACGTAGCCGCCGAAGAAGTATCGTCCTAGGGCTCCTACTTTATCCTCGTTAGTAGTATAGGTATTTCCTTACTCGTCCTTAATATTAGGGAATTAGGGTAGTTAGTCTCTATCTTAAGTCGGTTACCTCGCCTATTTTACTATCCTCTACATATCTTCGGGCTTTTTCGTAAGTATCCCTACCGTAGATCTTTACTCCTACATCTTATCCCTCTTAATCTATTTCTTCTTTTCTTAAGTAGCCCTATAGTATACGTCCTAGTCCTCTTAGGAGTACGTAGTAGTCTACTTCCTCCTTACCTTTCTTACTTCCTTTACTTTCTCCGTATATTTCTCCGTCTAGTATAGTTACTAGTACTTAGATAGATTACTTAAGGGTACCGTTACTTCTATAGCTTCTTATATAGCCCGGATTAGATGTTCTACTACTCTCTCGATATCGTCCTAGTTCCTTAGGTCTCTCGCCGCTATTTCCTAGGCTCTCGGTTCTAGTACTCTATTAGTCTCTTCCTAGTTAGCCCTCTTCTAGTTTAGTTTCGCTTCGGGTTCTTATTCCTAAGTAGCCTATAGGTCGATCTCCGTCTAAATCGGTAGGTAGTCTAACGAGGATTCTATATCTATATTTACTATATATTTTCGAACCCTTTCCCTAATTACTTAGGTTACGAAGTATAAGTCGATTATACTTTTACTAGATCTCGCTTCCTACGTCGTTAGTCCCTTTAGGGTTACTATCTCTATTCCTTCCCTTTCTATTACGTCGATTAACCTTCCCGCTAGGTAGTAGTATACCGGTATAAAGTCGGATCCCTAGAGTAGGTAGTAGAGGTTAAAGTCTCCGACTATTACCTACTATCGATCGTCCTATATTATCGTTAGGATCCTTACTAGAGTATTAAGTTAGGTACTACTTCTTAATTCCGGCGGTAGGTTATAGATGTAATAGATCTTTATCGGGCCTTAAGCGGTATATATCCTTATCGTAGTCGAGTCCCCGTCCTCTTATTCTATAGGTTCCTAAGAGTCTATAGAGATCTCTTTACTAACGTAGATATAGGTTCTTAGCGTTCCCTTCTTATATATAATTATATAGTATCTTAGGTCCTTTACTATTATAGGTTTTAAGGAGTATAGGTTTAACTATAGTTCCTAGATCGCTATAACGTAGTAGTATTTCGGTTAGAGGGCTTAGAGGAAGCTTCTCTATACTTTATCTTTACTCTTATTAACGTTATACTATATAATCGTTAATATCGTCGTATTATTTATTAGGATTAATCTATCTAGTCCTATTAGTTTTCCCCTTAACTAAGGCTCTCCTCCTAGGAGGCGTCCTTATTTATTTAGGGTACTATTTAGTTAAGTTTCCTTTAGTTAGGGTCTCTCCCTACTTAGTCGATGTACCTCGGTCTTCCTATCTATAGGTTATTCCTTACGGTAGGGGGGGTAGTCTCCTCCTCCCTCTACTTCTTATTCGGGATAAAAGTCCTTTATCGGTTTAGTTCTTCCTATTCGTAGGTATAGTACCTCTACGGCGAGGTCGTTCTAGCCTCCCTCGCTCTCTCTTAGGCTCTAATTCTTACTAGGCATTCCTTAGCCTAAGATAGGTACTTTCTTCCGTAGTTTATATACCTCGCGTTTTCTTTCGGTTCCTTATACTCCTTTATCTAGTATCCTTATATATAGTAGGAGTACGTATTTAATATCTTCGGGTACCTTACTACTAGGTNTAGCCTCCCTCGCTCTCTCTTAGGCTCTAATTCTTACTAGGCATTCCTTAGCCTAAGATAGGTACTTTCTTCCGTAGTTTATATACCTCGCGTTTTCTTTCGGTTCCTTATACTCCTTTATCTAGTATCCTTATATATAGTAGGAGTACGTATTTAATATCTTCGGGTACCTTACTACTAGGTATCCGTATTACTAGTACTTATAGTACTATAGGATCCTATAGGTATTTATATAGATTTCCGTATCTATCCTTTCGTAGTCTTAGAAGAGTCCCCTTTCTAGGAGCATATTAGCCTATTCTATACTCCCGACCTATACGATAAGTAATAACCTCGTCTTCTTATCTTCGATCTTCCTTTTAACCTATACTACCTTCGTAATTTAGATCCCTAGGTACGTATATTAGTTTTTCTTCTAAAGCTAGGTAATATTATCTTAAATTTAGAATATTCTAGTTATGCCGTAGGCTATAACTATAAACTACTAGCGCAAGACCTTCGCCGTCTTTCCGATCTTCGTTATCTACTCCTTCTAGGCTTCTAGCTTCCTTATATCTCCTTCCGCTACTATATATAGCTTAACTACTCCTCGTCTATCCTTCTTTACCCCTATAATCTCCTTTATCTCTATCTTCTAGACGATTTCTTTCCCTATTATCTTATCGATGTCCTCTTATTCTTAGGGGTCTATAATGTAGACCTTAACCGCTATCTTCTTTTCCTTTAGGCTCGCTACTTAGGCCTACGTACCTTAGTTAGTTCTTAGGGCTAGGAGAGCCCCCTTCTATACCTTTACCCTAGCCGTTCCTACTACCTTATCGACTATTATCCTTATGTCGTTCTTTAGTACTTTTAACCCTCCTAAGAGTTCTACTATTATTATCTTTAGCGCTCTTTCCGGGACCTCCCTATCGGCCGCTATCGCTATCTCCTACGCCCTCTTATACGTGTCCTTCTACTCGCTTCCCTCGCCCGGGGGCCTCGCCGTCGTCGCCGTCGTCGTCGTCGCCATTTTTCTCATCCTCCTCGATATATCGGGCGTATCCCTTCGCCTATATACCTTAGCTAGTTCTTAGGGCTAGAAGAGCTCCCTTCTATACTTTTACCGTAGCCGTTCCTACTACCTTATCGACTATTATCCTTATATCGTTCTTTAGTACTTTTAGACCTCCTAAGAGTTCTACTATTATTATCTTTAGTACTCTTTCCGGAACCTCCCTATCGGCTACTATTACTATCGCCTACGCCGTCTTATACGTTTCCCTCTACTCGCTTCCTTCGCCCGGGGGCCTCGTCGTCGTCGTAGTCTTCGTCGCCATTCTTTGTCTAAGCTTAATTATAGTTAGCTAGATAGAGTATATAACATTATACTAAAAGCATATAAAAAGACGCTAGTACCGGCTATAGCTAACATCTTTACGGCCTATATAGAATAAGGATACTATCTAAAACGGTTTAGGGAATCCCTTACTATCGTACTTAGGAAACTATAGAAAGAGGATTACTCCTAACTTAAGTTATACCGACTAATTATACTCCTAAATATAATAGGTAAACTCCTAGAAAAGATAGTCGTAAGGAGGCTTATAGAGTTCGTAGAAGAATATAAGGTCTTACCGGAGGAGTAGATAGGAGGGAGGGTAAAGAGATCTACCCTTATAGCGGTAGAGCTTATTACGGAGTAGATTAAATATATATAATACTACGGAAAGAATAAAGTAGCGTTACTCCTCTTACTCGATATCTCGGGAGTATTCGATAATATCTTATACGAAAGACTAATATATATCCTAAGGTAAAAGAGAATACTAATATAGATAGTCGAATTCGTCTAGTCGTTCCTAAAAGAGAGGACGACCTAACTACTCCTAGGGAGATATAAGTTAGCCCCTATCTAAATAAATATAGGAATACCCTAAGGATTAACCCTCTTACCGATACTCTTCCTTATATTCGTCGTAGATCTCCTACCGAAGCTAAAATCTAAGAAGATATTAGCATCGGGATTCGTCGATAATACTAATATCCTAGTATAGTTAGACTCGATAGAGGAGAACTATAGAATCCTAGAAGAATAATATAAGGAGTACTAAACATAGGTATGAAAACATAGAGCTAAATTCGCGCCGGAGAAGTACTAATTAATCTACTTTAGTAAAGCGAAAACTAAATATAATATAAAAGCGCTAATTATAATCTAAGGATACCTTACTAAACCTACTATAGAACTACGAGTCCTAGGTATATAGCTAGACCCGAAACTAAGCTAGGGCCTATAGGTTAAGAAAGTATAGATAAGAGCTAACGCGAATAGGTAATCTATCGAAAGACTTACGGCGTTAATATAGGGCGTAATATTTAATAAAGCGAAAACTATATATAAAGCAATTATAAAACCGGCTATACTATATAGGGCTTAAGTCTAGGTAGTATAAGATAAGACCCCGAAGAGGGTTATAGAACCGATTAATAGAGTCTAGGCCTAATACCTAAGAAGAGTTATAGGAGTATATAAATCTACCCTAATTAGGGTACTAGAAATAGAGACGGGATCGCTACTAATATACTAATACCTAAAGGGAATAAGGTACTAATACGCTATTAAGACGACCCTATACCCGGCTTAGAAAACTATTAAGGAAGTACTCGAGAAGATCTATAACTAAGTACCGCTAAGAAGGAGAAGGGTTTATAGACCCGAGAGAAAGGTATAAAAAGAAGAGGATCTAGCCTAAGGAATAGAGACCCTCTATTAAGTATTTTAAACTATAGAGAAAAGAGAGGGAAGAAAAGGTTAAAGCATAGTAGAGTAGATAGTAAGAATACTCTAGGAAGAAGAATAGGTAGTAATACCGAGAAGAAACGGAATACCGAAAGCTTTAACTACCTTTAGGAGCTATAACGACCGGATCTATAAAGACCTAAAAAGAGCGGAGGTAAGTATAGCAGCGATATTGTCAGGGAACCAACCTGATTCGTAACTAATTCGTAAGCGCCTCGGTAGCGCCTCGCACCCGACTCGTGGGGCTTAGCGCACCGAGGAAAACTCTTTACTTACTCCTTTCCTTTTCGAGTCCTTTAGGTATTATTATATAGAGAAATCTAACTACTACGTCGTGTCTATATACCTATTTATTTACTCCTCTTATAGTATAATACCTCCTATCCCTCCGGGGGAATAGTAGTATAGACTCGAGGCCCTTTCGTACCCGGTCCGTCGTTAGTACGGCACCCTATAAAACCTTAGCATATAAATTCGACTAGAGGGATTACTACTTAGCTAGTCCAAGGTAGACTTTTGAATAGCGGCGACGACGACGGCGACGACGACGAGGCCCCCGGGCGAGGGAAGTAAGTAGAGGGACACGTATAAAAGGGCGTAGGAAATAGCGATAGCGGCCGATAGGGAGGTCCCGGAAAGAGTACTAAAGATAATAATAGTAGAACTCTTAGGAGGGCTAAAAGCCCTAAAGAACGATATAAGGATAATAGTAAATAAGGTAGTAAGAACGGCTATAGTAAAGGTATAGAAGGGGGCTCTCCTAGCCCCGAGAACTAACTAAGGTATATAGGCCTAGGTAGCTAGTCTAAAGGAGAAGAAGATAGCGGTTAAGGTCTATATTATAGACCCCTAAGAATAAGAGGATATCGATAAGATAATAGGGAAAGAAATCGTCTAAAAGATAGGGATAAAGGAGATTATAGGGGTAAAGAAGGATAGACGAGGAGTAATTAAGCTATATATAGTAGCGGAAGGGGATATAAAGAAGCTTAAAGCCTAGAAGGAGTAGATAACGAAGATTAAAAAAACGGCGAAGGTCTCGCGCTAGTAGTTTATAGTTATAGCCTACGGTATAACTAGAATATTCTAAATTTAAGATAATATTACCTAGCTTTAAAAGGAAAACTAATATACGTACCTAGGGATCTAAATTACTAAGGTAGTATAGGTTAAAAGAAAGGTCGAAGATAAGAAGACGAGGTTATTACTTATCGTATAGGTCGGGAGTATAGACTAAGCTAATATACTCCTAGAAAGGGGACTCTTCTAGGACTACGAAAGGATAGATAAGGAAATCTATATAAATACCTATAGGATCCTATAGTACTATAAGTACTAGTAATATAGATACCTAGTAGTAAGGTACCTAAAGACCTTAAATACGTACTCCTACTATATATAAGGATACTAAGTAAAGAAGTATACGGAACCGAAAGAAAACGCGAGGTATATAAACTATAGAAGAAAGTACCTATCTTAGGCTAAGGAATACCTAGTAAGAATTAGAGCCTAAGAGAGAGCGAGGGAGGCTAGAACGACCTCGCCGTAGAGGTACTATACCCCTAAATAGGAAGAGCTAAACCGATAAAGAATATATAACCTAAATAAGAGGTAAAGGGAGGAGGAGACTACCCCCCCTACCGTAAGGAATTACCTATAGATAGGAAGACCGAGATATATCGACTAAGTAGGGAGAGACCCTAACTAAAGGAAACTTAACTAGATAGTACCCTAAATAAATAAGGATACCTCCTAAGAGGAGATCCCTAGTTAAGAGGAAAACTAATAGGACTAGATAGATTAATCCTAATAAATAATACGACGATGTTAACGATTATATAGTATAACGTTAATAAGAGTAAAGATAAAGTATAGAGAAGCTTCCTCTAAGCCCTCTAACCGAAATACTACTACGTTATAGCGATCTAGGAACTATAGTTAAATCTATACTCCTTAAAACCTACGACGGTAAAGGACCTAAGATACTATATAATTATATATAAGACGGGAACGCTAAGAACCTATATCTACGTTAGTAAGGAGATCTCTATAGACTCTTAGGAACCTATAGACTAAGAGGACGGGGACTTAACTACGATAAGGATATATACCGCTTAAGGCCCGATAAAGATCTATTATGTCTATAACCTACCGCCGGAATTAAGAAGTAATACCTAACTTAATACCCTAGTAAGGATCCTAGCTATAATATAGGACGATCGATAGTAGGTAATAGTCGAAGACTTTAACCTCTACTACCTACTCTAAGGATCCGACTTTATACCGGTATACTATTACCTAGCGGGAAGATTAATCGACGTAATAGAAAGGGAAGGAATAGAGATAGTAACCCTAAAGGGACTAACGACGTAGGAAGCGAAATCTAGTAAAAGTATAATCGACCTATACTTCGTAACCTAAGTAATTAGGGAAAGGGTTAGAAAATATATAGTAAATATAGATATAGAATCCTCGTTAGACTACCTACTAATATAGACGGAGATCGACTTATAGGCTACTTAGGAATAGGAACTCGAAGCGAAACTAAACTAGAAGAGGGCTAACTAAGAAGAGACTAATAGATTACTAGAACCGAGGGCCTAGGAGATAGCGGCGAGAGACCTTAGGAACTAGGACGATATCGAGAGAGTAGTAGAACATCTAATCCGGACTATATAGGAAGCTATAGAAGTAACGGTACCCTCGAGTAATCTATCTAAGTATTAGTAGCTATACTAGACGGAGGAATATACGGAGAGAGTAAAGGAAGTAAGAAGGATAAGGAGGAAGTAGACTATAACGTACTCCTAAGAGGACTAGGAAGTATACTATAGGGCTACTTAAGAAAAGAAGAAATAGATTAAGAGGGATAAGATATAGGAGTAGAGATCTACGGTAGGGATACTTACGAAAAAGCCCGAAGATATATAGAGGATAGTAAAATAGGCGAGGTAACTAACTTAGGATAGAGACTAACTACCCTAATTCCTCGATATTAAGGACGGGTAAGGAAATACCTATACTACTAACGAGGATAAAGCGGGGGCCCTAGGACGATACTTCTTTAGCGGTTACGTAGAAGCCGACTTAACGGATATCCGAGGGGTAGAAGTAGAACCGCTAATAGATAGGACTAAATAGAAGCTAGAAACGGATACGAAGGAGGTTATAGTAACTAGAGCGAAACTTCTAGGTAAGAAAGCCCTAGGCCTAAATAGGGTATATAACGTTATACTTAAAGCCTATAATAAGACGCTAGCTCCGGCGATAGCTAATATCTTTACGGCCTATATAGAATAAAGATACTACCTAAAATAGTTTAGGGAATCCCTAACTATAGTACTAAGGAAGCTATAGAAAGAGGACTACTCCTAACTTAAGTTATACCGACTAATTATACTCCTAAATATAATAGGTAAGCTCTTAGAAAAAGTAGTAATAAGGAGGCTTATAGAGTTCGCGGAAGAATATAAAGTCCTACCGGAGGAGTAAATAGGAGGGAGAGTAAAGAGATCTACTCTTATAGCGGTCGAACTTATTATAGAGTAAATTAAATATATATAGTACTATAGAAAGAATAAAGTAGCGTTACTCCTCTTACTCGATATCTCTAGAGTATTTAATAACGTCTTATACGAGAGACTAATATATATCCTAAGGTAAAAGAGAATACTAATATAGATAGTCGAATTTATCTAATTATTCCTAAAAGAGAGGACGACCTAACTACTCCTAGGAAGATATAAGTTAGCCCCTATCTAGATAAATATAGGAATACCCTAAGGATTAACCCTCTTACCGATTCTCTTCCTTATATTTATCGTAGATCTCCTACCGAAGCTTAGAACGGATAGGACATTAGCATCGGGATTCGTCGATAATACTAACATCCTAGCTTAGTTAGACTTAATAGAAGAGAACTATAGAATCCTAGAGACGTAATACGAGGAGTACGAAATATAGGTACGGAAATATAGAGCTAAATTCGCGCCGGAGAAGTACTAACTAATCTACTTTAGTAAAGCGAAGACTAAATATAATATAAAAGCGCCGATTATAATCTAGGGA
>LFZN01000488.1:6988-22156 GCA_001578235.1 Pseudocercospora eumusae
AAATATAGGTACGGAAATATAGAGCTAAATTTACGCCGGAGAAGTACTAACTAATCTACTTTAGTAAAGCGAAGACGAAGTATAATATAAAAGCGCCGATTATAATCTAGGGATACCTTACTAAACCTACCTCGGAATTACGGGTCCTAGGAATATAGCTAGACCCGAAACTAAGCTAGGGCCTATAGGTTAAGAAAGTATAGATAAGAGCTAACGCGAATAGGTAGTCTATCGAAAGACTAATAGTATTAATATAGGGAGTAATATTCGATAAAGCGAAGACTATATATAAAGTAATTATAAAGCCGGCTATACTATACGGGGCCTAAGTCTAGGTAGTATAAGATAAGACCCCGAAGAGGGTTACGGAACCGATTAATAGAGTCTAAGCCTAATACCTAAGAAGAGTTACGGGAGTATATAAATCTACCCCGACTAGGGTATTAGAAATAGAGACGGGATCGCTACTAATATATTAATACCTAAAAGGAATAAGGTACTAATACGCTATTAAGACGACTCTATACCCGGCTTAAGAAATTATTAAGGAAGCGCTCGGGAAGATCCGTAACTAAGTACCGCCGAGAAGGAGAAGGGTTTATAGACCCGAGAGAAAGGTATAAAAGGAAGAAGATCTAGCCCGAGGAATAGAGACCCTATATAAAGTATTTTAAGCTATAGAGAAGAGGGAGGGAAGAAAAGGGTAAAGTATAGCGGAGGAGATAGCGAGAATACTCTAGGAAGAAGAATAGNAGAGAAAGGTATAAAAGGAAGAAGATCTAGCCCGAGGAATAGAGACCCTATATAAAGTATTTTAAGCTATAGAGAAGAGGGAGGGAAGAAAAGGGTAAAGTATAGCGGAGGAGATAGCGAGAATACTCTAGGAAGAAGAATAGAGAGAAATACCGAGAAGAAGAGGGATACTAAAAGTATTAACGACCTTTAGAAGTAATAAAAACCGGATCTATAAAGACCTAAAAAGGGCGGAAGTAAGTATAGCGATATAATTACGCTCCGAGTATATCGGTCTTAGAGCCTACCTATATTAGAGAAGAGTCCTAGAGATAGAAAGTAAAGCTTACCTATACGGCTACCTATCTTAAAACCTTAAATACATACTTCTAGTATATAAACGATAGAGGGAGGGGAGGAGCGAATAGAGATACTTAGTAAAGGAGAGGGAATACGATAAGATTATTACTAATAAAGAAGATATTAGATGAGTTATAAGATAGATTATTAGGAAGGGATACCTTAAATAGTATACCCTAGCCTAAGAAATAGAGGAGTAGATAGAGAGAAGGAGAGCGGAGAGGAAGGGGAATAAAGAGGAGGGAGTATTATAGTAGTAGGCAAGGTAGTTAGAGGGTAATACTATAATACTAGTACACCTTAGAGGAAGTAAAACCGAAAGATAATAAATAGCGGGGTAGGGAGTAAACGAGATTATAGGGGAGAGGTTTTTACTAGCTAGCCTAGTTTCCTTTCTATAAAACACATAGCTTTAGACCTACATAGGCCGTTAGGCACTAAACTAGGTAAATGAAAGATCTATCCATATATCTATATATCTATATATTATAAGAGTATAGTTATAGCTTACGAGTAAGCTCGGTATTCCGTATAACTCGAAAAGGGACGTTATTAGTATAGTAGTAGAAGTTTAAACTAAATACAATATTAATAGCTCTACGCCTTTTAAAGGCTAAGAAGGACCGGCTCGCTTACTCGAGCTAGATAATACCCTCGAACGAGGATCGCTTAGTCGCGTATAGGCCGAGAGCTAGTAGGTAGGCTATTCTAGGGGGTACGTATAGTATGACTCTCATAAGGCTTTCTTAGTAACCCTATTAGCGTTACTTTAGTATAGACGACGGCTTCTAAACTATATGCGCTACAAGCTAGAATAGTAGCGGAGCGTACTTATTATCTCTAACGGCGTACGGCTCCTTAGCCCGGTCCGCCTACGAAAAGTATATTTATTTAATAATACCTCGAGCTTTAGCCTAAGTAGCTTCTAGTATAAAGGAGATAGTAACTATCGTAGTAGTACATATAATATAAAACCTATATCCTTCTTCTCGTTACTACATCTTAAGGCTACGTACATTAACGTCGTAGAAATAATAGTAGTCTATCTCTCCTTAAAGTAATAGGGACCTATTTATTCTAGTAAGTACGTCGTCGTATATATAGATAATACTACGGTATACGCGGCGCTAGTAAACTAGAGGCTTTACGGCGATACTAATTACCCGCTTCGTAACGCGCTCCTTATCGCTATATGACACGGCTTCCTAGTTAAACCTATATAGTTACCTAGTAGAGATAACGCTCTTACTAACGCGCTATCTCGTTTTAACCTAGCTACGGTTACTAACCTATGTTCTTACTAGTAGACATAGACGACTCCGACTATAACGAGCCGCTAGCGGAGTAGCTAGTAAGTATTAGGGTAATATTAGCGGGCTAGGCGCGGCTACTATAGTAATCTACTCGCATCGTTTATATCTCTACGGTACGATAATAGGAGCTCTACGTAAGTCTCTACGGCTAACCTAGATAACCGGCTTACTTACTACCGCCTTCGTTACTCTACTAATATATCGAGGATAAGGCGGTATATCGGCTATAAGTCTTCCGCTATAAGACGATTAAAAAGAGAATATATAGGCTAACTTAGTAGCTATACGAGCGTACTATACCTACTCTAATATCTCTAACCTATTACTCTTCGATAGTAACTATATTAAGTCTCTTATACGTAGCGCTAAGTAGATAAATATAAAGCCTCGACGTACGACAATACCGGACATCCTTCGCGGTATCCTTGTATAGCCGGTTATTAATACCGCGGTAACGCTTACATTCGTAGCCTTCTTACGCCTCGGAGAGATTACTTATAACGGACGAGGCGTAGGATTACGAGCGTAGCTATCGCGTAATAGGACGAGAAGTAATATTATTATAAGTAGCGATTTTCTAATACTACGCCTTAAGCGCTCGAAGATAGATACCGACTACTAGGGTATTAGTATCTACACCGCGGTAACAGATACGCCGCTATGCCCTATCTCTTATATAAGAGTACTACTATAGCGATACCTAGCTCTACTAACGGGACCGCTATTTAGTATCTCTAATCCGATAGGGTCTAGCTTTAGTAAGAGCGATATTATTACCTTTTAAGCTACGGAGAGGTATTAAGGCTTTAGGTATAGATAATAGGGTAGTCTTAGGTTACTTACTCCGGGGAGGGGCTACTTAGTATACTAAGAACGGTAGCCTTACCGATAGTAATATCTAGCTACCTACTTAAACGATAGAAGAGCTACTCCTTTAAGCTATACTATGTAATTACTGCCGTTATAGGAGGCTTCGTAGCCGTTTCTAGATAAGTTAAGATATGCCCCTTCGTAATGGGCTAGTATATTAAATTAAGTCGATTAGGCTAGTTTCCGCGAACGGCGCTAGTAAAAGAACTTAATAGGATAGCGACGAGGCCGTAAAGTAGAAATATATACTCCTACCCTACTATTTAGGGGGTTTCTATAGGCATTTAACACGGGTCTAGCGGCTTTTAAATACCAAGGAGTACGTCTCCTATCTACCCCCCTAAACTACGTTATCTCTTATTTATATACTACTCCGCGGCCCGTAGAAAGTATATTTAGGATAGCTAGTGTAGCTTATAGATCTATATACTTCCTACGTTTCTACGCCTCGTTTAGTATAGACTAGTTCAAATATAAGTCTTTATATTACGTAATTCTAGGAGATAAGATCTTACTATAGAGGTAACATCTCTAAATTAAGCAGTATTATGTCTATATAGCGAGGTAAAATCTATAGCTAAAGGTAGACTCTATAGAAAAAAGATAGTATACGTTAGCGAAGATGATATCTATAAAGTTTATAGATAAATTTAGATAGAGGTAGAGATAGTATCCATAAATAGATGTAGTATCTATAAATAGATGTAGTATCTAGAGATAGAGAGAGTATCTATAGACAGAGAATGTATCTATAGATAGAGAGAGTATCTATAGATAGGGATAGTATCTATAGATAGGGATAGTATCTATAGATAGGGATAGTATCTAAAGATAAAGATAGTATCTATAGATAGAGATAGTATAAACGAAGAAAACTTTTTAAATAAGTTATTCTATGTAGCGTCCTTTTTTATATAAGAACCATGAAATGTATGATTGCGGTTTATAGGCGGCACTACATGTATTTATATTTATAGGCGGCACTACATGTATAACACACATAGGCCCCCGTTCGCTACGTCTTCTACGTGTAGACTAGTTACTTTAATCACATACTAATCGAACATATAGGCCCTCTTACGGCCGGGCGGGCGGGTACAAATAGGGCACCGGTTAGTAAATGAAAGGAGGAAGAACTACTAACCGGAGTTCCCCGCTTATGCCGGCCGGCTATATAGACCCTCGCATCTATATAGCGTCCTTTTTTATATGAATACTATGAAATAAATGATTACGGTTCACATCTACATATGTGCTATATAGACCCTCGCATCTATATAGCGTCCTTTTTTATATGAAGACTATGAAATGAATGATTGCGGTTTATAGGCGGTACTGCACATGTAACACATATAGGCCCTAAGAACGGGTAGCCTAAGAACCCTAAATAGCCTAGGTGCCTCTTTACTTATCTTACCTATTTACTTATCTTCCTCCGTGTTAACTTCTACTAGTCCGTTATATCAACCTCTCTCCGATATTTAGAATAGGTCTTCTAGTATAGCCTTTATATATCTCTTAAATGCCGATAACTTCTAGCGACCTAATACTATAACTTCATTATTATTATAACCATTGTCCTTTATTTGCTAAGCGCTACCCTATCTTAATAAGTATGTAGTTATTCCTACCTTACTTAATCTATGCTCCTATATTCGGTCTTATAACTATAATCTATGCCTTATCGCTCGGTTAATAGGTATGTGAATAATTTGGGCCTAAGCAACTACTAGCCGTTAGCATGTGAAAGCGTAACGGTGAGTAGTGCCTATAGCAGCATTAATTACGCATCTATCTACAATAAAGGGAGCGGTAGGAGGGTATAATAATATCGACTATAGGTAGTAGAGTAAGTAAGTAAGAGATTACCGCTCGGAAGTCCGCGGCTTTCCCCTTACTCCTATATAGACTACTCTATCTATGCCTTATCGCTCGGTTAATAGGTATGTAAATAATTTAGGCCTAAGTAACTACTAGCCGTTAGCATGTAAAAGCGCAACGGTTAGTAGTGCTTATATGTAGGGTAGGAAAGGCCTAAATGATCGCCGGCTACCGTGAACCCTATAGATGCCTTAGTGCCTCGTCGTTATCGTGTTAAGCACTTTCGTTAGCGCCGTTTAGCGGAAAGTATCGTAATCGACTTAACTTAGTTAGCTTAGCTTCTAGGTCTAGAAGATAGAGCTACCGGCTTACTAGTAAGGAAGCGGTTACTTAGATTAAATAGCCTAGTCGGTAAGGTCTTAAAGTACCTCTTATATGCCTCCGAGGTCTACCGTCCTATTAGCATTATCTCCCCTTTAGTAAATCCATTATCGGCGGCATACTATGCTATACTACGTCGTAATAAATAGCCGGTATAGCCTTACGGGTTGAATCTAGTACTTAACAACCTCTTCTATATTAACTTAATAACCTCTTATCTTCTAAATCTACCCGCTAAGAAGCGGAATAGAGGCCTTATAGGGTATTCTAAACTATAAAGCTTATTATATGCCTTTAACGTACGTATGTAGTAAATAGTATAGGTCTTATGCCTACTTAGCGTAACCATTATCCGTACACCCTTATTCAACACGTCCGTTTTCGACCTCTTAAGCCTAAACTCTATGTAAGTATCTAATAGTAGTATATCGGACGCCGTTAGGTATGTTATTATCTATCTATAACCCTTAATTCTTTTATCCCTTAAGTACGTTATCTCGCCGAGACGTAGGAAGCCGGCGAATACGAGGGTAAGTACGGCGTTAAGGTTATAGTCGTCTACATGTCGCGGTAGCAATATTAAAAGGTGTTCGAGGATGTGAGGTAGGATAGGAAGTATATCTTTCGGAGGCTCGTCGTATATATTACGTACGCTATCGATTAACCGGCGGATTACTAGTAACTCGAAGACGGTAAGAGGTAGTCGTAAGTCGATATAGTACGAGCGTAGGTACGATACGTAGTTACTTATTATCTCGCCTCTTATCCTTAACGCTAATGCCTTAGATACTATCTATTCTTCTAGCTTATCTTATTATACCGGCTACGGTTTAAATAGCCTCTTATCTACGTAAGCCTCCTACTAATTAATACCCGTCTAATAGCTTCTTCTTATTATCGGCTTTAATCTATAATACATAACTATAGCCTAGTCGGTTAAGGGTAGATTAATTCGCTATAAGAACTTTAGAGGTACTATAGACTCGATATCTACTTACTATTATAGTTTAGCTATAGATAAAAGCTAGTAATAAGCTTAGTATTAAACCGCGAGAGGGCGTTAGCGAGTCCGTTAGCTTCTAACGGAAGCTAGGCTCTAGTAATAAGGAAGTAGCCTTTAATAGATTGTAATAATAAGTCGCGTAGAGCGAAGTTAGCGTTACCGCGGACTCGATATCTATTTAATCCGCTATAAGCGACTAAGTTATCGGTGTAGATAATAACTTATTTATTCTTCTAGTTAGTAGACTAGAGCTAGAAGGCGATAGCGATTACCGTAACTTCTATAACGTTAATGTGTTCTATGTCCTACCGTAGTAGAGATAGTACTTAATCGGTTTATAGCGACTAAGCTTATAAAGTCTAGTTATTAGTGTCGGTGCTATACTAGAAGGCTCTAATTCTAATAGAAGAAGCGTTAGTAAATAAGTATACTCTTAAATACTACGGCTGTAATAGTTACACGCTAGAGGTAGTCTATAGCGCTTAAAGCTACTAGCGTAGGTCGCATTTTAGGTCCGAGTAAATACCCGTACGTCTACTATTACTACTAGCTACGAACGCATAGAGTTAAACATTAAAGGCTCTACTAACGTTAATAACTCGCGCCGCCTACGCCAGCCTACCTACGAGTAATCTTACCTCTTATAAAGATAGCGAACCTCGTTATAGCGCCGACTCTAACTCTTAAATAGTAAGCGCCTTCTTCTCCTTTATTAGCCGAGCTAGTATAGCGATAGTGTCTACCTCCGTGCCGAGAAGGGTTACTATCGTTTCCTATTTATCCTTCTTATTATTACGAGTAACCGCGATCTAAACTCTTATAAAGGTAATAATTAGTATGCTGCCTATAGCGAAGATTACGATAAAGTCGTCTAGGTAGTAGTCGATTAGGTACCTAAGAACGCGCTCTAAGATCTAATAGAGCGCTTCTATAAATAAGTTAAAGAGATAAGGCGTAGTGCGGAGGCCGAATAGCAAGTAATTATCGTAGTAGAAGGAGCCGCGCCATTTAAAGCATATAAGTTAACGGTCGGGCATATAGATAGGAATAATGCGGAAGGCGTTAGCGACGTCTCGTTTAACAATAATAGCGCCCGCGCTAACCGACCTAACTCGGTCGAGAAGTTAGTCGAACTTAGTATATTTAATGGTACCGTATTCCTTCGGAATGCCGTCGTTTACTAAGCGTCCTTATAGGTAAGATAGGTCGTACATTCGGCGCTACTTCTTCACGCTATTAACCGTTAGCTTTAGTACTAAACCTAGCGGTAAAGAGATAATAGTATTAAGCTCGTTAGCGGGTACTAAAGTAATGCGGTTAAGGCTTAAGTCCTTAGCGACTTTACTATCGATAACTAAACGATCTTATAGCGTAGATAAGTAATTCTTAGCGATAGACGGACATCTACTACCTTCGTAGCCGATGTTAACGCTATACTAAATAGCGCGAGCGAGGAGGGATAGAAGATTGCCTAGATAGTTAGCTAGTAACTATAACTAAGCGGAAACGATTAAAGGCGTTAAACCTACTAGAGGGGGCACCTAGGAGCTATAGAGCTTAAACTGGATCGTCGTATTAGGCCGAAGGCCTATCTCTAAGTAACTACTAGTAACGTTAGATACATCGATAATATCTATTACCTTATCATTAAAGTCTAGTCTATCTTCTAGCGCTAAGCCCTCGTCGTAATTTACCTCTTTATAGTTATATCTAAGTTAGGAGTACTTCTTATAGTCCTTTATAGCGTGCTTATCGTTATAGCGATAGTAAGCGTAGCGAGAGCTAAACTAACACGGCTCTTTATAAGCGCTAATCTAATATTTAGCATATAACTCGTCGTTCTTACTCTTCTTATTCTTCTTATTACTATCCCTTCTCGAGTCGGCACTAGAAGGGCGCTTAGATAAGGAGGGCTTCTCATCCTCTTTAGCATACTTAGCTCGGCAATGCCTCTCGTAGGTAGCTAGGGTTAGTATTAATAAAGAAGAGTCGTAGGGCTTACCGGTCTTATAGACTCGTAAGAGTACGTAGACGTAGAGATTACGAGTAGCTAGGTCCTATTCGTAGTCGCGGATGTATTCGAGAAGTATTACCTACCACTCGAGAATAGATTGAAGCAAGGTAGGGTATTACGAGCCGAAGAAGCGGCTAACTAATACTACGTAGTTAGTAATGCCTTCTATCTACATAGCCGGCGTCTCAATGTCCTTAATCTTCCTAACTCGGATCTTAGTATCTAGTAAGCTATCGGTTAGATCTACGACGGTACGTACGCTAAGGTCGTGTTACGGTTAAGCTATAGTTCTTAACCGGGAGATATTTAACGCGTTAAAGCGCTTATAATATATATCGTTAATAAGACCTCGAGGGATTAGAGGAAACGTGTAATTAATCTAGACTTAATCTATAGGGTTAATCTCACCTATAAGACTGTTTTAAGCCGCTAGTGCTAGTACTAAGGTAGTAGTAGTAGTAGTAGCGGCCGTTGTATTAGTAGGCGTTGTCGGTTAATGGCCTATAGGTGCTACGTTGAGACTATGCATACGAGCCTTATAATATTCTCGGTCTTATTATAGCTAAGTAGCCGCTCGTTCCCGGTCTAGCTACTTCTATTCTTTAATACGATCGATCTCTACCTAAATGCGGACATTTTAGAGGCGTAGGAGGTCGCGTTACTTGTCGGGTTCTTCGTCGTCGCTTCGGTCGCGCGGAGGGCTACGGCCTAGGCGCCTTACGCCGCTAGGACTAGTAGGCCCTACGGCACCTAGTATAGTCTATGTGGAGTTAGAAGAAGTTATATTACGTGTAGATCGAGTAGAAGATGATAATTACTTTAGCGGAAGAGGTTATTATTATTTCGAAGAGCCCGTAGGGCGACCGGGTCCTCGATAAGGAGAGGGTTAGTTAGCTAATAACTCGTCTTCCGCACCCCTCCTACTAGTCGACATCGCGAAGCGCACCGAAGGTCTATTACAATAGTCTATATACTTAATAAGTCCTCGAAGAGGTCTATAGTATGCGTAGATAACGGCCTAATTACAATAATATCGACTATAGGTAGTAGAGTAAGTGAGTAAGAGATTGCCGCTCGGAAGTCCGCGGCTTTCCCCTCACTCCTGCACAGACTACTCCAGATTAGTCGCTTCTTTAGAAACCCGCTTAGTCTATTAATAGTTAGTAAGAAGGTAAAGGACGGTGCCGTTAGGTGTCTTACTTAATATCTAAAAAGTCGGCGTATATATCGTATAGGGCAGATTACGGTATGTATTGCTACAACTCGAATAGTAACCCCTTAGTTTAGTTTATCGGTCCTCGATCGTATAAGGTTAACAACTATTCTATCGCCGTTATCTATTAACACGTCGGATCTTATTATGTATTCTATTAAGTATACTAGGCTATCGGTGTTCTCGTTAGCTTCGTACGTTAATTCACTAAGTCGGAATTAGCCTACGAATGTAAGTATAACTACGGCATTAAAGTTTAGCTTATCGTATGTCCTCGTAGGCTTGAATATAATACATTAGAGCATGTTCGCGGTAACTAGTTATCGGTACTTTCTAGTTGTTAGGTTAAGCGATACCGCACCTAATAATAATCGCTTAATTAACGGTAATTTAAATACCTAAAGTAAATAGCCGCAATCGATACTATACGATCTAATGCTATAGACGTATAAAGCTAATGTCTCGCTAGTAACTACTATTTAGCCGTAGGTTAAGAAGGATTTCGCTTTAATAAATATTATAAGGGTTAGATAAGTTACCGGCTACGGTTAGTTACTAGTGCGCATATAAAGTGATATATACTACTTAATTGCCGTTTCGTATGCGTCGCGTGTTGTTTATTTAAGACCGAGCTATATAAGGAGTACGATGTTAGCTAAAGAATAATAACTTAAGAAGTCTCGTAGAATGCGGACCATTCGATCTATAAGTAATTAGCTACGAACGCGAAGTTACGTCTTAATAGTGCGTCTACTAGTCCATTGTCTTCCAATAGAAGCTAAGCGGGTTTAATTGAGGGGGTCTATGCACGGCCGGCATAAGCCTCTCCTCTTTCCCCGGGTAACCTACCTTCCTTCACTTAGACACCTACTTACTACATTACTACTACTACCGCTACATAGACGAGAATAGTATAAACACTATTCGTAAGGAGTTACGAGTAGTAGACGATAGTGTTAGATTGCCGCCTTAATACTACGTTTAAGCGATGGTAGGACGCCCGAGAGGGCCGAGTAGGGGATTAGTAGGGGGTAGAGCTAGACCTTTAATAAGAACTCGACATTCCTTATAAGACGATAAAATATAAGACTCCTAAATAATACACGGATTAGACGAAGAAGACAACGCTAATATAAATATTAACGACATGATTAATCGACTAGGCCCTTCGAGGCCTCGTTATAGGCCGCCTCCGCTATACGCGCCGCCTTAGAATTAGTAGTAAGCTCTCTAATAGTATAACGGAAGGCCGCTTCTAATAGTACTACCGTAGAACGTACCTCCGGACGTCTAGACTCGATACTATAATAGCTTTAACGCTATCGTAACACCTCCGCAACCGTAGCAATACTAATATGAGTATTAATAGTAGCCTCCGGCGCCTCTACCGTTGTAACTACTAGTTCCTCTTACGGCTCTAACGTCGTTATAACTAGAAGGTAAGCTATAAATACTTCTTCATAAAAACATCGTCGGCGATAATAAGTCCTTTATACGTTCAATCATTCCGCCTACGATTAATAATAAGTACATTAACGCTATAAACGACCTATCCTTTTACCCTATAAACCTTGTTAAACTTGTACCGGCCGATTCTCTAAAGGCCCCGTAGGACCGCTTCTCTACTAGTAACACGGACAAGTAAACAAACTAGTAAAAGGTTAAACCTAAACTAGCTATTTACGACTCTTTCTTAACGACATTTAGACTATTTAGTATTTTCTAAGTTATTCTTATTACCCTCTATAGTAATAATCCTATGATAGGAGGTCTAGTAAAGCTATTATAACGCACGACGGCATTTTTGCACCGTATGTAGAAGCTTTACTAAGTCTACGACTAGGAGCGATGTATACGCGAAGTTGTAATGGACACGCTTATTAACGCTATGTATAATAACTATCTTACTTCTAACTACGAGATTGCCGAAGATATAAAGTATAAGATAACTCCTAATGTTATATACGACTATCTCTACTAGTAGAAGGAACGCTAACGCTAACACGATAGGCTTACGAGTTACTAATAACGTTACGAATAATAATAGTAATGATAACTAGTAATACCTAACAAACGCCGTGCCGAAACATCTACTATACTAGCAATACTATCGTCTCCTATAGATATACTACGTAAGCGCCGATACCCGCTACTCCGCGAGTAGACTACTAAGCAACGCGCTAAATTTATAGCTATATACGCGAAGACCTAGTACCCTAAATAGAACGACAACCTTCTATACTTATACCCTACGTGTTTCCGAAGACACGCGTGTAGTAAGTACTAGTAGGACCTAAATGTAGACACTAACATCTATAGGGCCTCTAATCTCATATACCCTCGCCGGAAGCGATAGTAACTCTACGAAGGTAGCCTATTTACGCCTACTCTATAGATTAGCGCTAATAAAACTATCTAATACGATAACGACGAGGCACTAAGGTACGAACATACCGACGGAGTTTCTCCTTTACCTATAAGACCGAATACTATACTCCTTTACAACGTTTATTTAGTAACTATTCCGCTCCCTCCTAACTAAATACCCCTTAAAGTAAACGCTTAGCTTTCCGCACTCTAGCACTATCTAGGTAACCTTAGATCGGTACTATACTACGTAATTACCTTTAGAGCTAACATTAGAGTCGCGATAGAAGGTAGGCATACGTTTAACTCGGAAAACGCTAAGGCTTATAGGGTTACTTACTTAAACTATGCTTCCGTAATGCTCGACCCTAGTAAGATTATAAGGCAGCTCTCGGTAGAGCTAGAAGCCGGGCGCATTACTAAACTCTCTAGTCTAGAAACCGACTAACTACTCCGCTAAGGCTAAAGTTATAAGCCTAGTAAAGTAGTAATATTACCGTAAGGGCTAGTCGCTAAGTACGACGGTAGTTTCCGTCGTATTTATAATCTATCGTTTCTAGAAGGCTACTCTATTAACGATGCTATCCCGTACGAACGAGTAACGCTCGAATACGACACTTTCTCTAATATCGCCGATAGTATCGTAAAGGCCGGGAAAGGTTGTTTCATTATTAAGAGGGACGTAAAGGCCGCTTTTAGAATAGTACTAGTTGCTTTATACTAAAAATAATAGTTAGGTCTATACTAGTAGAACGAAGTCTTCTTTAAGAACGCATTACCTTTTAGGCTACGTACGGTACTATATCTATTAAACCTCTTCGCTAAAGCCTTTTATTAGATTTTATCGCGTATACTAATGTCGCTTAATCTACACGAAGTCCGTTTACACTACTATCTAGACGACTTTATTTTCATTATTCCGCTACACCTCCTTTCGAGGGCTACTACGGCTATTACTAACGTATAGATTAACGTTACTTCCTTCCTTAGCATACTACGTAACGATAAGAATAACATTTAAGGGACGACCGTCGAAATACTAGGCATATAAGTAGATACCTTATAGATGCTCGTAATACTCGTACCCGGAAAGAGGTTAAAGATCCTAGCGGAACTAAGCGTTACCTTATATAACGGCTATATAACATTAGATAACTCGTTAATACTATCCGGATACCTCTCGTAGGCGACGAGAGTAGTCGAAGTAGGCAAAGCCTTTAACGTCTCGCTATTCTCGTTTATAGCCGCTTTTAAAAGTAGGAAGTCTACGCCGAGGCGCATCTATAGAGAGTTAATAGCTAACCTTCGATAGTAGAGGGATGCTATACGCCTATCCTCCGGAGTAAGACTCCTCGATACCTCTTAACTACCGATAGCCTAACTATTTATAGACGCCTCTAACATCGGCATTTCGGGGTTTTAGTATTAAGGAAGCGACGATAACTAGAGATAGAACATTTATAGAATTAATACTTACTTCGCCCTACGCCGTACTAGCGACGACTACATTAATACCGCCGAAGTATAAGCTATACTAGAAGTAATAAAACGTTAGAGCTACCTATAGAAGAACTACCTCTTACGAATATATACGGATAGCTCTACCGCGTTTAGCGGTCTAGCGCGTTAAAGGCTTAACGCGTATGCGAATATACCCCTACGAGAACTCTTACTAATCGCGGTCGTAAACGAGATTTACATTAAAGCGGCTTAGTTATTATTAGAAGATAATGCTCTCGCGGACGCGTTATCGCGCTTCTCGCCGACATATACTAACGAGTTATAGTAGACGATTACGTACCGCGAGAATTCGTAGGCTATTATCCGATACTAGGACTCGCATACATTATATAGAAAGGACTAAAGCTATCTACTCGAGCATCGTATAGAAGCGCGATTAGATAGTATATAACCCTCTACGCCCGTTCCGGCATAGAACTATAGCCCGTAACATACGCTTCATTAACGGCTTTTATCGAATATAAAATACTCGGCTAAAGTACCGTAACGGGAGAGATACTTTCTACCTACGTTAACGCTATTAAATCTTACTATATAGACTATTAACTCCCTCTTTAGGTTTTCGACTACCCTTCGGTAAAGAGATATATATAAGGCGCTATTAACATTAACCCTATACCTCGTAAGGATAGATAACTAGTTACTACGGAAATAGTAGCCGCTATAATGTTTAACCCTCTAAAGATAAAGGATGAATTAAACTTTAACGCCGCGATTACGCTTACCTTCGGTAGTCTATTTAGACTTAGGGAATTAACGTACGAGGCAAAGGAAAACACCGATAGCCCTATATAGCTTATAGAACATGTAATAAGGTCGGACGTTATTATAGATGAAGAAAGGGAATAAGTAATCGTGCGATTAAAGAGGTCTAAGATATATATAGATAGATAGATAGATCTTTCATTTGCCTGTTTTAGTGCCTATCGGCCTATACAGGTCTAACGCTATGTGTTCTATAAAAAGGAAACTAGGCTCGCTAGTAAAAACCTCTCCTCCTTACCTTCGTTACATCTTTCCTTCCCTTATCCTTCGGTTTAACTTCCTCTAGGGTNATATAGATAGATAGATAGATCTTTCATTTGCCTGTTTTAGTGCCTATCGGCCTATACAGGTCTAACGCTATGTGTTCTATAAAAAGGAAACTAGGCTCGCTAGTAAAAACCTCTCCTCCTTACCTTCGTTACATCTTTCCTTCCCTTATCCTTCGGTTTAACTTCCTCTAGGGTATACTAGTGTTATAGCGTTTACCCTCTAACTACCTTACCTACTACCCTAATACTCCCTCCTCTTTACTCCCCTCCTTCTCCTCCCCCCTTCTCTCTATCTATTCCTCTATCTCCTAGGCTAGTACGTATTATTCGAGGTATCCCTCTCGAACTATCTATTTCGTAATTCTTCTTATGTCTTCTTTATTTATAATAATTTTATCGTATTCTCTCTCTTTTACCTAGTATCTCTACTCGCTCCTCCCTTTCCTCTATCGTTTATATACTAGTAGTATATACTTAGGGTTTTAAGACGGGTAGCTATATAGGTAAGCTTTACTTTCTATTCCTAGGACTCTTCTCTA
>LFZN01000489.1:0-12318 GCA_001578235.1 Pseudocercospora eumusae
TTTATCCCTATCTTTTAGACGATTTCTTTCCCTATTATCTTATCGATGTCCTCTTATTCTTAGGGGTCTATAATGTAGACCTTAACCGCTATCTTCTTCTCCTTTAGGCTAGCTACCTAGGCCTATGTACCCTAGTTAGTTCTTAGGGCTAGGAGAGCCCCCTTCTATACCTTTACCGTAGCCGTTCCTACTACCTTATCGACTATTATCCTTATGTCGTTCTTTAGTGCTTTTAACCCTCCTAAGAGTTCTACTATTATCATCTTTAGTACTCTTTCCGGGACCTCCCTATCGGCCGCTATCGCCATCTCCTACGCCCTCTTATACGTGTCCTTCTACTCGCTTCCCTCGCCCGGGGGCCTCGCCGTCGTCGCCGTCGTCGTCGTCGTCATTTTTCAGGTTAAGCCTGTACTAGTATTATAGTATTACCCTCTAACTACCTTACTTACTACCCTAATACCCCCTCCTCTTCTATCCCCTTCCTCTCCGCCTACCTTCTCTCTATCTACTCCTCTATTTCTTAGGCTAGGGCGTACTATTTAAGGTATCCCTCCCTAATAATCTATCTTATAATCCTTCTTATATCTTCTTTACTTATAATAATCTTATTATACTCCCTCTCTTTTACCTAGTATCTCTACTCGCTCCTCCCTTTCCTCTATCGTTTATATACTAATAGCATATATTTAGGGTTTTAAGATAGGTAGCCGTATAGGTAAGCTTTATTTTCTATCCCTAGGACTCTTCTCTAGTATAGGTAGGCTCTAAGACCGATGTGCTCGGAGCGTAGTTATATAGCTATACTTTCTTCCGCCCTTTTTATATCTTTATAGATCCGGTCGTTATAGCTCCTAAAGGTAGTTAAGGCTTTTAGTATACTATTTCTTCTTAGTATTTCCTCCTATCCTTCCTCCTAGAGTATCCTTACTATTTTTTCTACTATGCTTTAACCTTTTCTTCCCTCCCTTTTTTTAATAGCTTAGAATACTTTATAGAGGGTCTCCGTTCCTCGGGCTAGGTTCTCTTCTTTTTATACCTTCCTCTCTAGTCTATAGGTCCTTCTCCTTCTTAGCGGTACTTAATTCTAAATCTTCTCGAGCGCTTCCTTAATAGTTTTCTATACTAGGTATAGAGTTATTTTAATAGCGTATTAGTATCTTATGCCTTTTAAGTACTAGTATATTAGTAGCGATCCCGTCTCTATTTCTAATACCCTCGTTAGTATCGACTTATATACTCCTATAACTCTTCTTAGGCATTAGGCTTAGACTCTATTAATCGGTTCTATAACCCTTTTCGGTATTTTGTCTTAAGCTACTTAGACCTATACTCCGTATAGCATCGCTAGCTTTATAATTACCTTATATATAGTCTTTACCTTATCGAATATCGCTCCCTATATTAATGCCGTAAGTCTTTCGATAGACTACCTATTCGCGTTAGCTCTTATCTATACTTTTTTAACCTATAGGCCCTAGCTTAGTTTTAGGTCTAGCTATATTCCTAGAACTCGTAGTTCTAAGGTCGGTTTAGTTAGGTATCCTTAGATAGTAATCGGTACTTTTATGTTATATTTCGTCTTCGCTTTACTAAAGTAAATTAGTTAGTACTTCTCTAGCGCGAATTTAGCTCCGTATTTTTATACCTATACTTTATACTCCTTATGTTACTCTTCTAGGATCCTATAGTTTTCCTCCGTTAAGTCTAACTATACTAGGATGTTACCATCGTCTACGAATCCTAATACTAATGTCTTATTTAATTTAAGCTTCGGTAGGAGATCCGCGACGAATATAAGGAAGAGTATCGGTAAGAGGGTTAATCCTTAGGGTATTCCTATGTTTATTTAGATAGGGGCTAACTTATATCTCCCTAGGAGTAGTTAGGTCGTCCTCTCTTTTAGGAACGACTAGACGAATTCGACTATCTATGTTAGTATTCTCTTTTACCTTAGGACGTATATTAATCTTTCGTATAAGATATTATCGAATACTCCCGAGATGTCGAGTAAGAGGACTAACGCTACTTTATTCTTTCCGTAGTACTATATATATTTAATTTACTCTATAATAAGCTCTACCGCTATAAGGGTAGATCTCTTTACCCTCCCTTCTATCTACTCCTCCGGTAGGACCTTATATTCTTCTACGAACTCCGTAAGCCTCCTTACGACTATCTTTTCTAGGAGATTATATTTAGGAGTATAATTAGTCGGTATAACTTAAGTTAGGAGTAGTCCTCTTTCTATAGTTTCCTAAGTACGATAGTAAGGGATTCCCTAAATCGTTCTAGGTAGTATCTATATTTTATATAGGCTATAAAGATGTTTACTATAGCCGGGGCTAGCGTCTTTTTATATACTTTAAGTATTACGTTATATACTCGGTCTGGCCCTAGGGCTTTCTTACCTAGGAGCTTCGCTATAGTCGCTATAACTTCTTTCGTATTTATTTCTAGATTATATTTAGTACCCTCTTCTAGCGGCTCTACTCTTACTCCTTAGATGTCCGTTAGGTCGGCTTCTACTTAGCCTCCGAAAAAGTATTATCCTAGGGCCCCTACTTTACCCTCGTTTATAGTATAGATATTTCCTTACCTATCCTTTATATCGGGGAACTAGGGTAGTTAATCTCTTCCCTAGGTCGGTTACCTTACCTATTTAGTTATCCTCTATATATCTTCGGGTTTTTTTTATAAGTATTCTAATAGTAGATCTCTATTCCTACCTTTTATCCCTCTTAATCTAGTTCTTCTTTCCCTAAGTAGCTCTATAATAGGCTTCCTAATCCTCTTAGGAGTACGTAGTAGTCTACTTCCTTCTTACCTTTCTTACTTCCTTTACTCTCTCCGTATATTCCTATATCTAGTATAGTTATTAGTACTTAGATAGTCTACTCGAGGGTATTATAGCTTCCCTAGCGTTTTATATAGCTCGGATTAGGTGTTCTACTACTCTCTCGATGTCGTCCCGGCTCCTAAGGTCTCTAGCTACTATCTCCTAGGCCCTTAGTTCTAGTATTCGGTTAGTTTCTTCCTAGTTAGCCCTCTTCGAGTTAGGCTTAGGCTCGAGTTCCTATTCCTAGGTAGCCTATAGGTCGAGATCGGTTTATATCGGTAGGTAGTCTAACGAGGATTCGACGTCTATATTTACGGTGCATTTTCTTACCCTTTCTCTAATTATCTAGGTTACGAAGTAAAGGTCGATTATACTTTTACTTAATCTCGCTTCCTACGTAGTAAGGCCCTTTAGGGTTACGATCTCTATTCCTTCCCTCTCTATAGTATCGATTAATCTTCCCGCTAGGAAGTAGTATGCCGGTATAAAGTCGGATCCCTAGAGTAGGCGGTATAGGTTAAAATCTCCTACTATTATCTACTATCTATCGTCCTATATTATAGTTAGAATCCTTACTAGGGCGTTAAGTTAGGTGCTACTTCTTAATTCTAGCGGCGGGTTATATATGTAATAGATTTTTAACGGGCCTTAGGCGGTATGTATCCTTATTATAGTCGAGTCTCCGTCCTCTTAGTCTAAGGATTCCTACGAGTCTAAGGAGATCTCCTTACTTACGTAGATGTAGGTCCTTAGCGTTCCCTTATTATATATTATTATATAGTATCTTAGATCCTTTACCGTTATTAGTTTCGAGGAGTATAGGTTTAGCTATAGTTCCTAAACCGCTATAACGTAGTAGTGTTTCGGTTAGAGGGCTTAGAGGAAGCTTCTTTATACTTTATCTTTACTCTTATTAACGTTGTACTATATAATTGTTAATGTCGTTATGTTATTTATTAAGATTAGTCTATTTAGTCTTATTAAGTCTCTTCTTAACTACGGGTTTCCTCTTAGGGGGTATCCCTATTCGTCTAAGAGACTATTTAGTTAAGTTTCCTTTAGTTAGGGTCTCTCCCTACCTAGTCGATGTGTCCTAGTCTTCCTACCTAGGGGTAGCTCCTTATAGTAGGGGGGGTAGTTTCCTCCTCCCTTTATCTCTTATTCGGGTTATATAGTCTTTATCGGTTTTACTCGTCTTACTCGGGCGTATAGTACCTCTACGGTAAGGTCGTTCTAGCCTCCCTCGCTTTCTCTTACGCTCTAATTCTTACTAGGCATTCTTTAGCCTAGGATAGGTATTTCCTCCCGTAGTTTACGCATCTAGCGTTTCCTTTCGTTTCTATATACTCCTTAACCTAATGCCCTTATACATAGTAGGAGCATATGTTCGTAGTCTTTAGGTACCTTACTACTAAGTATCTATATTACTAGTACTTAAAGCATTATAGGATCCTATAGGTATTTATATAGATTTCCGTATCTATCCTCTTAAAGTCCTAGAAGAGTCCCCTTTCTAGGAGTATGTTAGCCTATTCTATACTCCCTACCTATAGGATAAGTAAGGACCTCGTCTTTATTTCTTCGATCTTTCTTTTAACCTATGCCGCCTTAGTAATTTAGATCCCTAGGCATATATGTTAGTTTTCCTTTTAAAGTTAGGTAATATTATCTTATACTTTAAATGTTCTAGTTATGCCGTAGGCTATAACTATAAATTACTAGCGCGATACCTTTACCGTCTTTCTAATCTTCGTCGTCTATTCCTTCTAGGTTTGTAGCTTCTTAGTATCTCCCTCCGCTACTATATAGAGCTTAACTACTCTACGCCTATCTTTCCTTACCCCTATAATCTCTTTTATTCCTATCTTTTAGACGATCTCTTTCCCTATTATCTTATCGAGGTCTTCTTATTCCTAGGGGTCTATAATATAGACCTTAATAGCTATCTTCTTCTCCTTAAGGCTAGCTATCTTTACCTATATATCTTAGTTAGTTCTCGGGGCTAAAAGAGCTCCTTTCTATACTTTTACCGTAGTAGTTCCTACTACTTTATCGACTATTATCTTTATGTCGTTCTTTAGTACTTTTAGACCTCCTAAGAGTTCTACTATTATTATCTTTAGCGCTCTTTCCGGGACCTCCCTATCGGCCGCTATCGCTATTTCCCGCGCCCTCTTATACGTCTCCCTCTACTCGTTTCCTTCGCCCGGGGGCCTCGTCGTTGTCGCCGTCGTCGTCGCCATTCTTGCTAGTAGAAATTAGGTAGAAGGTTCTAGGAATAGTAGTAGTAAAGGCATAGAAGGGTCTAACTTAAGTTATATAGACCTATTGCGCTCTTAAATATAATAGGTGAACTCCTAGAGAAACTAGTAGCTAGGAGGCTTATAGAGTTCGTAGAGGAACATAAAGTTCTACTAGAGGAACAAATGGGGGGAGAGTAAAGAGATCTACCCTTATAGTAGTAGAACTCATTATAGAGTAGATTAGACATATATAGCACTATGGGAATAATAAAGTAGCGTTACTCCTATCGCTCGACATATTAGGAGCCTTAGATAACGTCTTATATAAGAGACTAATACACATCCTAAGGCAAAAGAGGACCCTAATATAGATAGTCTAATTCATCTAGTTATTTCTAAAAGAGAGGACAACCTAGCTGCTCCTAGGGAGATATAAGTCGGCCCCTATCTAGACAAACATAGGCATACCTAAAGGATTAACCCTATTACTAATACTCTTTCTCCTACCGAAGCTCAAATCTAATAAGACATTAGCATTAGGATTCGTAGACGATACCAATATTCTAGCATAGGTAGACTCTATAGAAGAGTACTGTAGGATCCTAGAAGAGTAACATAAGGATTACGAAACATAGGTATAGAAACATAGAGCTAAATTTACACCTAAGAAATATTAACTAATCTACTTAAGTAAAGTAAAGACAAAATATAACATAAAGGTACTAATTACTATCTAAGGCTACCTAACCTAACCTACCTTAGAGCTAAGAGTCCTAGGAATATAGCTAGACCCGAAACTAAGCTAGGACCTATAGGTTAAGAAAGTATAGAGAAGAGCTAACGTAGATAGGTAATCTATCGAAAGACTTGCGGCATTAATATAGGGAGCGATATTCGATAAGGTAAAGACTATGTATAAGGCTATTATGAAACTAGCTATACTCTACGGAGCTTAGGTCTAGGTAGTATAAGACAAAATACTAAAGAGAATTATAGACCTAATTAATAGAGTCTAAGCCTAATACCTAAGGAGAGTTATAGGGGTATATAAATCTACTCCTACTAGAGTATTAGAAATAGAGACGGGATCGCTACTAATATACTAGTACCTTAAGGGCATAAGGTATTAATACGCTATTAAAACGATACTATACCCGGTCTAGAAAACTATTACGGAGGTACTTAAAAAGATCTAGAGCTAGGCCCCTCTAAGAAGGAGAAGAACGAATAGACCTAAGAGGAAAATATAAAAAGAAGAGGACTTAGCCCTAGGTATAGAGACTCTCTATAAAGTATTTAAAGGTATAGATAAAAGGGAAGGAAAGAAAGGTTAAAGTAGGGCGGAAGAAATAGTAAGGATACTCTAGGAAGAAGAATAGGAGGAAATACTAAGAAGGAGCGGCATACCTAAAGCTCTAACTACCTTTAGGAGTTATAACTACCGGATCTATAAAGATTTAAAGAGAGCGGAAGCTAGTATCGCTATATAACTACGCTCTAAATACATCGGTCTTCGAGCCTACCTATACTAGAGAAGAGTCTTAGGGATAGAAAGTAAAGCTTACCTATATAGCTACCTATCCTAAAACCCTAAATATATACTACTAGTATATAAACGATAGAGAAAGGGAAGAAGCGAATAGAGATACTAAGTAAAAGAGAGGGAATACGACAAGATTATTACAAATAAGGAGGATGTCCGAAGAATTATAAGATAGATTATTAGAGAGGGATACCTTAAATAGTATGCCCTAGCCTAGAAAATAGAGGAATAGATAGAGAGAAGAAGGGTAGAGAAGAAGTAGAAGGAAGAGGAGGAAGTATTAAGGTAGTAGGCAAGGTAGTTATAGGGTAACACTATAATACTACTATACCCTAGAGGAAGTAGAACCGAAGGAAAAGAAGGCGAAAGCATTAATAGGGACATAGGGGAGAGGTTTTTACTAGTTAGCCTAATTTCCTTTCTATAAAACACATAGCTATAGACCTACATAGGCGGTTAGGCACTAAAACAGGCAAATGAAAGATCTATCTATCTAATTATACCGCGATCTTTATATCTCCGCTACTCAGTTTCTATACCCCTACTACTTTCTCCTTCCTACTTACCGTCTAGGCTTCTAAATTTCCGTATATATTATCTTCTTACTTTAGTCCCTCTCCTCTTCGTTTCCTATCTTAACTTATGTAGAATTCGTTACCTTCGGGTATACTATCGCTAGGGTTAGCTAGGTCGGAGTGCTTACGGCCTTCTATACCTATAATATCCTAATTATTTTTATCGGACTTCCTACCATTTAGATAGCCTTTACTATGTCCTATATCTATCCCTAGTATAGGGGTACCTAGTATACCTCCTAGAGGAGTAGGTAGTACTCTTTTAGAAAGGGGGGCTACCTTAAGTCTAGGGCTTTCTAGGTATTTTCCGCGAGGTTAATAAGGTTCTTCTAGATACAGCTCTACGTATTCGTTAAATTCGTAAGGTTATTTACCTCCTTTAGCTTATACCTACCCTAAGCTAGTCTTATAGTAGCTCCTAAGCTTAGAGTTAACCGCCCCTCCCTCTCGGAGTACTAGACCCCCCCGTTAGGTTGGGTTGGGTTTGGTTGGGTTGGAAAACCTAGCCTAACCCGAGTAGTCGGTTTGCCCCGCCAAGAAACCGAGCGCTAGTCGGTTTCTTAGCAGGGGCAAACCGAGTAGCTCGACGGTTTCTTAGCATAGAGTCGTAATACACATGGAATAAGGGGAAATGAGCCCTAATTTCCCCCGTAAAGGCTATTACAGGCCCCTAGTAGGTAGGCTCTAGGCGAAAATGCAGCTACTAATGTAGCTACCCGAGAGAGAAAAAAAAATTTCGTATTCCTTATGCCAAGTTTATGCCAAGAAACCGTCGAACTACTCGGTTTTCCCCGCCAAGAAACCGACCGGTAGTCGGTTTCTGAGTAACCCAACCCAACGGGGGGTCTACGGAGTAGCCTTACCGCCGGTAATCTATTTTGTCCTACTCACATATATTTACACCCCCCGATGGGTTAGGTTAGGCTGGTTCGGGTTCAAAAAACCAACCTCACTCGACTTGTCGGGTTTCCCCGCTAAGAAACCGACTAGCGGTCGGTTTCTTAGTCGGTTTCTCGGCATAGACATAGAATAATAGCCTTTAAGAGGCTTTAAGGGGGAAATTAGGGTTAATTCCCCCCTTAAAGGCTATTATAAGCCTCTAGGCAAAGTATAGCTACTAATGTAGCTACCCGAGGGTAAAGAAAATTCGTTCCTTATGCGAAGAAACCGACTTAGACTCGGGTTTCCCCGCAAGAAACCGTCCTTAGCGTCGGGTTTTAAAACCTAACCTAACCCGACCGGTCGATTTACGCTAAGAAAACCTAACCTAACCTAAGCCATTTAGTTTCAACCTAACCCACCGGGGGGTCTAGATATATTCTCGCGTACTAGGAGGCCCTAAGGCCGCTCTAAGTATTGTTGTTCATGTTTCTCTAGCCTTTATATATTATCTTTATTAATAACCGTAGTCTCAACCGCGCTTTAAGAAACTTTGAAATACTATATGAAGTATTTTACGGCGATGTATGTAAGAATCCTAGCGTTAGTCCGCCTGCGGACTAATGGAGGTAGCCTGTCGCGATAGGGATCGCGATAAGCCGTGCGCATGCTACGTAGATAGACGGCGGATAGACGGCGGTACGATAGGGATCGCGATAAGCCGAGAGCGTTCGTACTAATAGCGATCGCCCGTTCCGATAGGGATCGCGATAAGCCGAGTAGGTAGATAGATAGCGGTCCTCGAAGTATAGGGGTATAGAAGGCCCCTAGTCTCTTACTCTTTTAGAATCTCTAAGATTACTCTAATATACGAAATAGAGGCTATTATATCGTTATCTAAATCTAATACTCGTTCTATATACCCTTACTTCTAACGATATCCTTATATAATAATCTTCGAACCTTTCTACTAAGGGTAGCGGTCCGATATACCTCTAAAAAGTAGTAGAACTACTCGTATAGGTACTTAGTAGCTAAGTAATAATAATATACTATCTATAGGCGATAGGGCTAGCTAAGGGTAGGCTCCTCTAGTAGAGGACCTACTAAGTAGTAATAAAGATTCGCCTACGGGCTAACTTCGTAACGATAAACTATAGGACGCTACTATATATAGGGGCCTCTTAGTAGGTAAATAACGGGTTTAGGAAGTCGAAGAAGACGACTTCGTCCGTAATATCCCCGGGGTAGAGTAGGAGGATAGCGAGGAGGATAACGACGACGAAGAGCTAGCCGTAAGGTATATAGAAGCGAAAGACTAATAGCGTTCTCTTCTAAAGTAGAAGCTTACTAGTCTCGAAAGAGATAATAATAAGCTCGCTAAGGAAATCGGTAGTACGGATACCTCCTCTAACTCCTAGATACTTCGAGGTACGCCTACGGCGGCGCCTCGTATTACCTCCCTACTAGAGAGAGTTAGCGGACCCTATACGGAGTCTTATAAATATATAGCCTCTACTACTAATTATAGCCTAGTACCTAAGAGAACTATTAAGGACCCTCCGATATATAAGGGTAAGAGCCTAAAGGAATATCGGGAGTAGGTAATAGCGTATAAGATTACGTTTCTCTAAGCGCTATATACGTATAAGTTAGACCGGTCTAAGATTACCTACGCTATATAATTTCTCGAAGGTATAGCGAGCTAGCTATAGTAGAGATAGTAGATTCATAACGAGAAGTTACCTAAACTTATATAGGAGTACCGAATATAGTAATAATTTATTAACTAGCTTCTAAACGAGTTATATAACCCGATTACCCGCTTACTAGACGTATACGAGAAGTATACGGAGACTAAGTAGCGCGATAATTAAAGCGTAAGGAGCTTTTTTCTCTATATAGAGACCTTAGAAGAATAGCTCGAAGCGTATACGGTATACCCCGAATTAGCTTCTATTCTACTACTTCTCCTACCTACGGCCTAAACTACGTATCGTAGTTACGGACTATAATATTATTCCTAAGGATCGAGAGGAGCTATATTACTTAGCGACTACCCTCGAGAAGAACTTAGCGGCGAAGGAGAAGAAGCCGTAGCGTACCCGACCGACGGCGGTATCGACGGCGGGTAACGATTGGGGAAGTTCTAAACTAAGGGATAAGTCTAAGGCTAAGAAGGACGATAAAGCTAAGGATAAGGATCGATCTAAGGATAAAGATCGCTTTAAAGATAAGAAGGCCTCGACTTCGGATAGTAAGGATAATAAGATCCGATACTACTATTATAACGAGGTAGGCTATCTTCGACCTAACTATCCTCGCTATAAGAAGGAGGAAGAAAAGAAAGGTAACCCTAATAAGTAGCCTATAAGACGCTCGGGAAAAGCGTAGGCTTTATCGTAGCCTCTCCGATAGCGGTAGGGCCGATCCTAGTATAATCGGAGAAAGTAATCGAGACGGTAAGCGAAATCTAAACTCCGTAAGGAGTTCGTAAACTAGTTTATATAACTCTAGATACGGGTACGTAAGTAACTCTTCTATAATAGCGACTCGTAGTCGAGTAGGAATTACTAACTATCGACGCTAACCTTCCCTACCTAAAGTAATTAAAAGATTAGTAAATAATATACTACGGTATATACGAGCTAGAACTTAGTATAACCGATAGTAATAGCCGAGTAAGGACATATAAGGTCCTCGTATATAGGGTCGACTAAAGTAGGATTAAACTCCTACTTAGTAGACATATACTACGGTCTACCGGCGTTAACATTTAGAACGGGCCGGGGACCTAGATATAGGGCTTTATAGCCGAATAGATTAAGCGCATGTCGTTAAAGAGACTAAAGAAGGAGCTAAAGGCTAGCGCCGTAGTCTACTATATAGGATAGATTAGACTAGGTACTAACGGCGGTACGCCGGCGTTCCGTATCCTAAACGTTAGAGTCGAGTTAAACCTAGAGCTACTAGAAGCGCTTAGAGCGTACTAGGATATCTTCGATAAAGACTCTATAAGCATCCTACCCTCTTTTAGGTAGACTAACTATACTATTAATCTTATAGAAGGAAAGGAACTACCTTACGGACTATTATATAACCTCTTACCTCGAGAGCTAGAGGTCCTTCGGGAGTACCTAGAAAAGGAGCTTAAGACCGGCCGCATTATACGTAGAACGAGCCCCGCCGGCGCTCCGCTCTTATTTATACCTAAGAAGGATAGAGGTCTATATCTCTACGTCGATTACCGAGCGCTAAACTCTATTACTATTAAGGATAGGATACCCCTCCCGCTTATCGATAAGACGTTAGACCGACTAGTTAGAGCTAAGTACTTTACTACGTTAGACCTAAAGGATACGTACTACCATATCCGAATCCGCGAAGGCGACGAGTAGAAGACTACGTTCCGTACGCGGTATAGGTACTTCGAGTATCGTATTATACCTTTCGGACTAATAAATGTACCTACTACCTTCTAGTCCTATATAAATCGGACTTTAGTAGGGTATCTAGATAATATATGCGTAGTATACCTAGACGATATCCTAATATATACGTATAGCGATAATATCGAAGACTACTAGAATACGGTCCGTAAGGTACTCGACCGCCTACGGGAAGCCGACTTATACTATAACATTAATAAGTATACCTTCGTAGTAGAGGAGGTCGCCTTCCTTAGATTTAGAGTAAACCGCTAAGGGGTTATAACGGATCTAGAGAAGGTAGCTACGATTATATAGTAGCCGGCTCCTAGCTCTATATACGAGGTTTAGTTATTCCTTAGCTTCGCTAACTTCTATCGGCGATTTATTAATAGATATTCGAAGGTAGTAGCCCCTATTACCGACCTTCTAAAAAAGGATGTACTATAGTATTAAGGAGAACGATAGTAGTAAGCTTTTAACCGGCTAAAGTAGTAGTTTACTACTACGCCGGTACTACGATACTTCGATCTAGAAAAGGAGGTCCGCCTAGAGACCGATGCTTCCGACTTCGGTCTTTCTAGCATCGTATCGTAGCTTTAGGAGGACGGGCTATAGCACCCGGTAGCCTTTACCTCGAGGAAGATAATCGAGGTAGAAAGGAACTACTAAACGTACGACTAAGAGCTATTAGCGATTATATATTACTTTCGGACTTATTATTATTACTTTAGTAGCCTAGTAAAACCTATCTAGGTATATACTAATTATAATAACCTTAAAACTATCTAAACCGTTTAACGGCTAAACCCTC
>LFZN01000049.1:0-29563 GCA_001578235.1 Pseudocercospora eumusae
GATAGTAGACTTCTAGAAGCGTAAATCCGCCTTAAAGTTTAGAGCGACTTCGCGAATAAGACGCTAGAACGGTAGCTTTAGGATTAAGAGTTCGCTACTCTTCTAGTATTTCCGGATCTCTCGGAGAGTAAGCGCTAGAAAAAGTTAGTAAGAGGTAGCTACATTAGTAGCTATAATTAGTAGACCTACCTCCGGGCTTAGACCGAATCGTCTTCTTATTCTACGTAGCTTTTACTATCTTCGACGCGCGGGAGACCTTCTTACTACTAGGTTTCTTACGGGCGGTTATCTTTATACTAGCTAGTAACTTCTTCCCGGCTATTATCTTTATACTAGCTAGTAACTTCTTCCCGGCTATTATCTTCCTTACGGCTAGTATCTCCTCTACGGCTAATATAATCTTTACGAGGGATTACTCCCTAAACCTCTTACCTCTTATAGAGCCTTAGAAGCGACTAGGCGCTAGAGAAGAATTAGTATAGCTAAATGTATTAGAAGGGCACGTTTTAAGCTTACTAAGGGTACCGCTAGGAGTAAGGGAATCTTTATAAGATTCGTAAGGGGCATCTATGTTACTTTCGTAATCGGTATCTTCGTTACTACCTACTATTAGTAGTACTTTCGTAGAAGTAGATGTAAAGGCGATAGTAAAGTAACGTGTAAGGAGTTTCGTTATTAATAAGAGGGCGGCCGCTAATATTATTATTTATTACGAAAGCCGAAAACTATTACTAGGTAACGTAGAGAGTATAACGTAAGGTAACGTCCTAGTAATAGCGTTAGCCGTAGGTAAGAGCGTAAGAGGGATAAATATACGNTTATCTTTATACTAGCTAGTAACTTCTTCCCGGCTATTATCTTTATACTAGCTAGTAACTTCTTCCCGGCTATTATCTTCCTTACGGCTAGTATCTCCTCTACGGCTAATATAATCTTTACGAGGGATTACTCCCTAAACCTCTTACCTCTTATAGAGCCTTAGAAGCGACTAGGCGCTAGAGAAGAATTAGTATAGCTAAATGTATTAGAAGGGTACGTTTTAAGCTTACTAGGGGTACCGCTAGGAGTAACGGAATCTTTATAAGATTCGTAAGGGGTATCTATATTACTTTCGTAATCGGTATCTTCGTTACTACCTACTATTAGTAGTACTTTCGTAGAAGTAGATGTAAAGGCGATAGTAAAGTAACGTGTAAGGAGTTTCGTTATTAATAAGAGGGCGGCCGCTAATATTATTATTTATTACGAAAGCCGAAAACTATTACTAGGTAACGTAGAGAGTATAACGTAAGGTAACGTCCTAGTAATAGCGTTAGCCGTAGGTAAGAGCGTAAGAGGGATAAACATACGTTAATATAAAGCCGGCGAGAATGTAAAGCGGTTATCTTACGCGAGGCGCGAAATGTAGCTAGCCGATGTAGCTAGCCGATGTAGCTAGCCGATGTAGCTAGCCGATGTAGCTAGCCGATGTAGCTAGCCGATGTAGCTAGCCGATGTAGCTAGCCGATGTAGCTAGCCGATGTAGCTAGCTAATGCCGCCGTAGTTAAGACACAAATCCTAGCTCTATTAAAGATTATAATCTTTTAAGCTATTAAAGTATTATTAAAAGGATTATACACCTTAGGTATAAATTCTATCTATTCGCCCCCTATTTCATTCTCTAACTAGTTTATAGCATATCTACGTCTCGATTTAGGTAGAACTTATTAATTAAAATTTATAACCTCCCCTAGAAATACTTTAAATTTCCTAGGGATGCATCTAACATTAAGTATAGAGATGGTCCTCCTCTAAGCGTAGCACATAAGTAAGCTATTAAGTAGATGTGTACTACCTTCTATTAGAGAATTAGCATACTACATATATAGGCTAGTTACTTCTTTAGAACTCTTAATCTTATAGCGGAGACGATCCCTTTAAAAACTAGACGGACGAGAGCGTTTATATAAGTCGCCCTAGTTTTACCTATACGCTTATACATATTCCGTCTATGCACATAATTAACTACCTTTTTTACTCTACTTATGTTCGCTAAGCATACCGGTCTAACCTTTAAAGGGATAGAGGCTATAGGTTATAATAATATACGGCATGAGGATATAGAGGGTGCTATTAAGGAGTGTTTTAACTTATGGAAAATAATGAAGGAGGTAGAGGCTACTATAGGTCTAGGTACTTAGTTGAATTTCTAGTAGGTATAGTATAAGGACATCTAGTAGGAGTATTAGAGCTGTTATAGCTAGCTTTAGTTTCACTATACTAAGAACCTATCTAGGCGAGTTAGTTTCCCTACTAAGAAACCGTCGAGCTGCTCGGTTTCCCCCGCTAAGAAACCGTCCTTAGCGTCGGGTTTTGAAACCTAACCTAACCCGAGTAAACGGTTTACTCCACAAAAACCTAACCTAACCTAACCCATTCGGGTTCAACCTAACCCAACGGGGGGTCTAACCTGAATTTGTCCGAACACCCTAAATACCGCTGAACCCCACGCCTAATAGGGTTAGTAGTTAGTAAGGGGTGCCGGATAAGTAGGCTAATAGAAGGTCGAGTAGGTCCGAACCCTGCATTCTTTAATTAATTTTTCATTTAATTTTGGAAGTAGTATTAAATAACATCTTAGAAATTAAATTAATTTTTATATTAATAAGACCTAAAAGGTATATTAAACTCTATATGACCTATTCTATTTAGTATTTCAAGTCGCTAGTTAGGAAGACGCCTATCGAAGGTCTCTATAGAGCGATAGTAGACCTTAGTAAAACGCGAAAGAACATGATACTAATTCTAATATTAATTGAAGAATTAATTTAAGAGTTAATTTAAGAATTAATACTCTCTCTCTCTCTCGTCTAATGTATTTTACGATACTTATGTATATAGATACATAGAGGCGTCATCCGTCATCCGTCATCCGTCATCCATACTTTCGGCAGGACAAGGGCATCGAACTCAGCGACGCCAACAGTAGAACTATTTGCTGTTCAGACCTCACCCCATGAAGTGCAAGCAGTTTTCGAGATGAAGATTAAGCGGGTATGTCAGCAAGAGCCGTGCCTACACTCCAACGAGGCCTTTTCGGCATGATCGTTGACGCTTCGCACAAAGTTATTCATCTACCCGGTCAAATCTTTGCGGCCTGTCGAAGTCCATGCTGCAGAGATCACCAACGAAGGACTCCGCTTCGACCGTCAATATGTCCTGGTCAAGCCGCCTACCAGTGAGACGCAAGGACTCGCCGAGCACATCACTATCAAGAACCATTTCGACCTTGGACTATTTCATACTATGATAGATCGTTCCTGGTCTAAGCTCACCATCACGCATGTGCATGCTGAGGACGATGCCGCTATCACTCTACCACTTACGCCCTCTCCCGTGAGCCTGTTCAACGCAGATGTCTATCAAGTCAGCATTTTTGGAACCAAAGCACCAGGTATCGATATGGGCGAGGAAGTCTCGAAATACTTCACATTACATCTAGGGAAGCCCGTGCGACTGCTTTATATCGGTGGTACTGGGCAGCGGGAGATTCCAGGTGCCGTATTCATGCCAAAGCACAAATACCGAGCACTTTCGATCGCTGTCAATGACAAGCTGCAACCTCAGCGCGTCCGATTCGCGGATGCAGCACCAATTCTTGTCACATCATCAGCGTCAGAAGAAGATGCGAGAAGCAGATTACCGCCTTCTGCTCGCGGCGAAGATGTCATTGTCAGATTCCGGCCAAACATTCATGTCGATGTCGGCAATGAAGTGGCACCATACGACGAAGATCAATGGGATCTGCTGACTGTGCGATCAAAAGCCGATCCAGCTCAAGAGGTGTCTATCCGATGTTTGTTCAGATGTGTTCGATGCTTGAGCTTGAACGCAGACTTGGCAAAGGGAAGCATGATCAATACTAATCGACAGCTATATGGCTTGCTGGCCAAAGACCGGAGAGTGAACGATTTGTTTCCGCGTAGGTAACGTCAGCACGAAAGGAGTCGCTGGCTACTACTAACTTTGCTTCTAGACAAGCCTGTATTTGGGCAATATGCATGCGCCGGCCCGAGCGGAGCTGTGCTACGAGTAGGAGACGATGTCGATGTTACCGAGCGAGTCAGCCGGCCTGTCTCGCCGGCCACACCAGGGTCACCAATTACTCCCATCATAGCTGACAAAGAGGAAACTACGGTCAAGTGAAAGACCCCAAACCCCACGAGGAGCAAGTCTACGCCCACAGACCCAGTCCGGAAAGACGCAGAACGACCGTCACAATCAGTGTGCTCACCTGCCGATCGAGAATCAACTTGAGGCCTAATTGCCCTTAACGAGTGCTCCAATCGATAGCAGCAGCCAGACGCCAATGGAGATGTGGACAAAAGAATCATGCCAGGAGGAATGATCCGAGCCCAACGTCTCTTTCATCCAGACAAGACCACAGGCCTTCAAAGATCGCCGGGCCATTACGACATGTGACCGAACGCTGACCTCTAGACCAATTCGCAGTGGCCTTGAGCGCTCTTCACACCATTTTACGGCCACGGTACTGCAGCTCGCTGTTGATCTACTACATCGGGGGTCTAGCGTCGCTGTCAGCTGCCAAGTAAGGTTGAAAAAATGGAGAAAACTTTCATCTCGATGCAAAAGTACGCCGTAGCGATCCCTTGGAAAGTGGTTCAACGTCTCTGAATAGCGATGCTAATAAGCGGAGTGCCAATGCGTCTGGCTACGAGACTCGAAAGAGATCATCGGCCACAGCCACATTGCGAGGTCGGAGGACAAGTGGTACCGATGGCATCAGATCGAAGGTTATGATCGATCACTGCTTGCGAATCATCATGCTTCGTGGCCAGTTCTCAAAGGCGAAACTGACGACACATTCCAAAAAGCACGTCCGGTCATCGATACGCCGTTTGGTGTTGGCAACGGAGTGATTCCTGAATCTACAGAAACTTCATGCTTCTTCTCCGCTACTAACCCTGGATCGACCGGCTACGCATCCATCGAGACGCCGTCTAGTGTTGGCAACGAAGCACATGCGTAGCCGGTCGATCCAGGGTTAGTAGCGGAGAAGGAGTATGAAGTTTCTGTATGTTTAGGACTAGAGCCTCATTCTTGGTCTATCTAGAAGGCTGACGTACATGGTCTAGGCCAGCTTCACAACCTCAGTCACAACCCAACCTTGGAACACCAAGGTTGCTCATGGCAGGACGACGGGTCTATTCGGCTCACTTTGTTAAGGAAGACATGCAGGCTGGCACGGGCGCTGGCTTGCATGCATAGCTCCTTGCGTTTTGAAGAGTATGTCGCTTTTTCTGGGCTTTCTCAACCGCTACTGCTCGAAATTCCGCCTCTAGTCCACAACCTCGGATGTCAGTTTGACAAACCTGCTTTCACATCTTTGTGTAACTTGCAGCCTCTTCAACACTCATCACGTCTCCCAGTCTCTTCAAGTCTGCTCTTATGATCAACGGTCCTCCATCACGTCTCCGAAGCCCGCCTCGAATACTTCCTTCAACTTCCAGCCTAGAACTCTATTGGCGTCTCACGGTTGCGGCTGACGAAGTCGCGTAGGTGCTTCGCGGCAGCTTCGAAAGCATATTCGTATCCACGATATTGCGGGAACGGGTAGCCAGCGTCCTGAAGTAGCGAAGTCATCTTTGCATTGACTTCTGCGCTGGAAGCCATTACCTCAAGTCTGTCGAGTGTCGATATTGCCATCAAATTCAAAATGGTGCTATCTTCTTCCACGAAGATTTCCCAAACGTCTGCGGATGGTTTGTAGATTCTCTGTAGTGCGAAAGGATCCGCTTCCGTTTTTGATAACAACTTAGCAACCCTGGCGTTGATTTTCACCGATCGTGCAAAGAAATTGTAGTCCTCGGCGAGCGTCTTCTTGAGGGAAGATGTCAGCTGTGGATCTGTACAGGCTGCGACTCGCTCTTCGTCATTTCTATGCCAAGGAGAAGATGCCAGATGGAATCTTGCACGCTGGCATGACACATGCAGCATGAGCCCGCTCGCGCTCGCGCATCTCAGCAATTTGTTCTTCCAGGCGCTTGTTCTTGGTCGTTTCGAACATTTCTGCACTCTCCAGAGTCTTGATACGGTTTTTCGCGATCCGGAGTTCCGATTTCAGCTCCACCACAGACGACTTCTGCTCGGCCAAGTTACGTTCAAGCTCCGCACGGTCTGGTACAGCACGCTGGTTTTTGATGACTCTGCTTACGGCCTTGCAGTGGGTGCGAATCTCTTGCAGACGGTCAAGCTGGTGTGTGGAGAGCCGAGTCTGTCTCACGGCTGCGATCATGTCGGAGGTGTGTGTAGGAACTGAATGGCCGCGGAATTTGAGGCCGTGGGCGATGAAATCGAGTCTGTTCAGGACACCTTGCAGAGTGGTTGGGTCGTCCGGTGCTGTGTCTGGCAGCGGCCTCTGCGCACCGAGTGGCGCTGGAAATGCCATCTTGCTCTGCGATATGGTCAATAGCGCTGCGAGATTTGGTTGGTGATGACAATGCTCACTATGCGCGCGCTGGCGGACTCACGACGGCAGAATGTCGTGGTTATGGTGGGCACAGTTGTCTCGAGGTTCGAAATTTGAAGAGGAATTCTCGCGTCGAAACAGGCTAGTGCGAAGCTTCTCTGAGATTCGGAAGGAGTGAGGATGGAATGATGGAGCATGTGAGCCTTGGCAACGACTTTGCAGCACGACTCACCATCCCCACGCGCCCAGAAAACACTGCTTTAATAAAGACAATACCGGAATGCTTCTGATGTACATAGTCTACCTATCCCAATGCTCATAGTTCTTCAGCACAACGCCCTCACCCTGCCGTGCCACCAACTTTCCAACCTTGTAAACCTTCTCACCTTCACCGGTCAACGCCTCCGTTGCAGCAGCAACCTGCGACTCCTTGACAGCAATCACCATACCAAGACCTGTATTCCACGTCCTAGCAAATTCCTTGCTGGTCACGCCACCAGCCTTCTTCAACCACATCAACACATCCGGCACAGGCCAAGCAGAAGCATCGATCTCGGCGGCCAAATGTTTCGGCAGCATCCTTGGGATATTGTCTTCGAGACCACCACCCGTGATATGCGCCATTCCCAGGAGCAAGTCTTTATTGACGGCTGCGAGGAGGGGCTTGACGTAAATCCTCGTAGGTTCCAGTAGACTTGCTCCCACGGTCTTGCCTTCTGCCCAAGGTGCTTGGTCGTGGAAGTCCAGTCGCTTCTTCTCCAGAATCTTCCTCACAAGCGAGAAGCCATTCGAATGCACACCGCTGCTTCCAAGGCCGAGTAAGACGTCACCTTCACACATCCCCTCCTTATTAGGCAAGACCTTTTGCCCTCTCCTTATGGCGCCAGTGGCAGCCCCACCAGCATCGAAATCTTTCCCTTGATACATTCCTGGCATCTCAGCCGTCTCGCCACCGACTAATGCCGCACCGGCTTGCACACACCCCTTCGCAACACCTTCGACAAACTTGAACGCGTCCTCGGGATCCAATTTCGAACATGCATAATAGTCCATAAAAGTCAAAGGTTCAGCCCCTTGCACAACCAAGTCATTGACGTTCATGGCAACGAGGTCGATACCGACTTGCCAGAACTCTTCCATTGCGAACGCGATCTTGAGTTTTGTACCTACGCCGTCGATGGCTTGAATGAGGATTGGGGGTTCGTCGTAGCCGGCGGCTTTCAGGTCGAGAGCGCCGCCGAAACCGCCGATTTCTGCGTCTGCACCGGGGCGACGGGTGGATTTTACTGCGGTCTTGATTTTGTCGACGAATTGGTTGCCGGCGTCGATTGAGACTCCGGCATCGGCGTATGTCATGCCGTTTGTTGATTGGGCCTGGGTGGAAGATGTGGAGTGGGAGACGGTTAGACCGTCGTAGGCTGGTTCAAGGAGGCGATATTCGCATTTGATTTCTTTTGTCTTGAATTGCTCGATCAGGTGTTCCGCGATCTTGTCGAAGTTCTCTGTGGCCAGGGCTAGAATTGTTGGGCCTGCACCTGAGAGGCAGATGCCGAGCAGTCCGGGATGTGATATAGGTGTTACAGATTGGAGAATCTCTGTCAGGCCAGGAATAAGCTTTTTGCGATACGGTTGATGAATTTTGTCTTGCATGCCATCGTATATCAATTCGGCGTTTGGTGGGCTTTGGCCAAGTGCTGTTGTCAGCAATGCCACTCGCTGGAGATTGTAAATGACATCTGCCTTTGCATAGTCCGTCGGAAGTGCACCTCTCGCTAAAGCAGTCTTGACTTCAAAGTCGGGAATGATGGCAATGCACTTGATTTCCTTCGCCCAGTCGAAACGAATGTGCTTGCCGATATTGAAAGGTGGCACCGGAGGCCGGAGGCCTGTGTCTTCTCCTCCTTGTGGAGCTGGCAGAACTTCAGCTAGTGGGATCTCCTTACGCTTCATGTCTTCAGGGTCAAGTTCCTTCAGATAGCTTCCAACGAAGCCTCCGAAAAGTGCTGCGGCCACATTGTCCGGGTGTCGCTCAATCATGAGGCAAAAGTCCAGAATTCTGTCTTTCGACAGGCCAAGCCGTCCAACTTCGTTCGCAAGAGATACACCTCCTACGACTGCTGCTCCAGAAGATCCTAGACCTCTTCCGAGAGGAATTGGGTTCTTGATGTGGACATGAGTTGCTGTTGGAAATGCTCTCTGGTCATGACATCGAAGCACGTAAAGAGCAGTCTGAGTTATGAGATTTCGTTCTGGGTCTAGCTCGACCCCAGCCTCTCCTTGGCCTTCATATGTGACTCTGCAGTTGAGAGGTGCTCCAGAGGATTGTGCATCGTTCACTGTGACCGTTAATTCAAGCCAGTCGGAAAGAGCTAGACCGATAACATCAAAGCCAGGGCCTTCACCTTGTCAGCGAGGGTGCATCTAAGCAGCTGCGAAGCGCATACCAATGTTTGCTGAAGAGCACGGAACCCCTACTGCAGTTAGCTATATTCTTTCACCTCGCGGAATTCAAGCGTACTGATCGTCGTAGTCATGGTCGTAGGTAGTCTCGAAATGGAAGACAAGTGAGTGTGAGACCAGAGTCAATGGGGTTTGAGTCTCAATGCTCGATTACGAGCGATACGGCGAATATCTTAGGCCAAAAGGAACCTCGAAAATGGCCCGCCGACTCATATCACATGCGTCCAAATTTCATGCAAGGTTCTCGGTTCAAATTTTGGTACAGTAAAGAGTCTCGGACCGTCGCTCCGAGCCGGAAGTCTAGCTTCATCTGGCTTGGCGCCTCCATCTCTTCACACCATCACCGCGTTTGGTGGAAAGAGCAAACGACAGCAACTGAAAAATGCCAAACCTCGAGAGAGGTGTAGGCCTCCGTGTGTTATGAAAGTCTATGCGAGACTACATACCGATATCAAGCTTACATCATATCTGCAACGTCGTGTACAGCAATGAACAATCGGTGTTCGCCCCCGAGCCTACGATATTGGAGGGCGAGCAGCGTCAGTAACAATTGCTTCTTATGACCCGCTAGACCAGAGAGCTCCAATCTTGGGAGGGGACAAAAGCGCCATCTCGGACCTCCCTGGCCAGCGCCTCACAATCACTCGCCTCGCAGTCAACCAGATCCTCCTCGCCCGTGGTCGACGTATCTGGCTGCTTCTCACCGCTCTATGGAGGTGAGCTACCAGACGTGGAATCTGCGGGTATGTAATCATGCAGAGCAATCCACAATGCTTTCAATCGACCTCCATCATGCTTATTCTGTCTGCCAATCTGGTTTTTTTTTCGCTGTCGTGTCTCACTACTGCATTTCATATTCGTGCGAAGTCCTCAGCCCCGGTCCCAGTCTTGCGGTCTGCCCGCAGGATCTTAATCATCTCCCAGATGCGGGCGATAGCCCTATCTAGGTTACGTAAGCGTTGAGATTGTCTACTATACTCTTGCTGTAGACAAGCAAAGTATTTCGATAGCTGGTTATACTTACGTTCTGTAACTCGGTTCTTTGTGTTAAGCTCCAAGATTTCCTCGCCGAGCTCGTAGATCCCGAGACCTGCGCGTAGCCCGATTCTCTGCCGTAAGTCTCTACAATTGCTACCTTTAGCTCTTCTTTAAACCCTTAAATCTAGACATGCTGTTACTAAGTAAGAACCGTGGCATCTGATCGCAGTTTGGCGCGATTGCTTCTTGTGGCTTGTGTTGATGCACCTCGGCAACGTCCTTCGTTGGGCATTCGGTGTCGATGTGGAGAGTATCTGGTCAATCTCGGACAGTAGAGTCTTGACAGTGGGTGGTAGAGTTTCGCCTTCGGCTTCCCTTAAGGTGGAGATGCGATTGTATCTGGCACGTCTCCGTCATCGGCCATTCTTGGAGCATTTGGAGGTAGAGTAAGAAAGGCCGTATCAAGCTTGTCCCAGCTTACTTCCACATGTGTTGAGCCTGACATATCTCCGTCATCGGTCGTTGTTGAAGGGTTTGGAGGAGTGATAGAGGCCGGATCATGCTTGTCATCGACTCGATCATCATCTGCCGGGTGCTGAACTGGCTTGGTGGCTCGCTGCCTCTTGCTCGCCGTCACCTCAGTCTTCACATCCCAACCTTGCCCATCTGTAGCATGGCGAGAAATGTTACTTTCCTGCCAGTCGGATGGTGATGGAACTGGTGTACAGGCGCGCAGTCTTGGCTTCTTGACAGTCGTCTCCTTCGCATCGTCCTTTAGCTCCTCATTCATGCGTTTCTTGAATGCTCGGAGAAGCTGTTCCACCTTTAGTGTGCTCTCACAGTTGACCTTGGCTCTTCCGTATGTGAGGTAGATGCCGTCCTCCGAGAAGGTGGTGCGATGCCCATTCTGTTTGAGTCGGGTTTCAATGGCTTTGAGCGTGAGGAGCATTAAATTCACGCCTTGCCGTTCTTGAGAGACCAGCATGGCATGAGGGCTGTGCGCTGAGTCGTTGAGGGAAGCCATGATGAAGTGTTGATTCTTTTCAGCAGGGTCTGCTAATGCTGCTCAGATGTGTGTTGGAGGTGGGTTTTAGAAGTCGGAGCTTGGACACGCACAGACCTCTAGAAAGTAGTTTAGGCAGGAGCGACAATCCCTGCTCGACAGTAGCACATCAATGGCGAACACCGCTGCAATTCACTATGCTTACGCTGAATGCTTCTAATTGTAAACGTGCTGTGCGGCCGTGAGACATTGCCAATCTACCCAACCAGCATCCAGTCCATTGTCCAAAACCGTATCGGTGCTGAGTCTTTTTACCACTTTGCCTTCGTGCCTTCCGCTTCGCCTTCCTCGTGAATGCGCCGCGTCAGCCATGCTGCCACGACTGCAAGACATCCACCAAATCTTAGCACCCACGCAACACTGTCGTCGCCTGGTGTGCCTCTTGGCTTCTGCAATGCCTTGAAGATCACCGAGCTTATCAGCGTGGCAACAACTTGAGGAGCTGCTATAGCGACGTTGTGGATACCTAGCACAACTCCAGCCTGGTCCGCGCCATCACTGTCATCTTCGCCTCTTGCGAGTAGCTCCCCTTCTACTGTAGGCGGAGGTCGGATCACGCCGCGGCGAATGTTGTCGCGTTTGCTGACTTCAGCAGCGATGAGTGCGAATGGAGCCCACATCATCATTGCCCAAGGGATGCCGATTAGTCCAACGAGAATGGTGGCTGTAGTTGTATTGTTGGCGATAAAGGTAAGCCACATGAGTGCCGCGAACATCAGGTGTGAAAGGAGCCAAGCTCTTTTCAGAGTTAGCCATGGCATTTCAAGACGTGCCCCATATCGCCCGACACGTCCAAACCAATTCAATCTATTCAACACTTTCAACGACTGACCATCGGCGAAGTCAACCGCACCGGCCGCAGCGCCAACACTCGAGCGCCGCAGGTCAAAATAGCTAGCAGCATGCCCACTGCCTGATTGCCCTGGAGTGCGAGATGTACTCGGTGTTGTGGCCATTGGCGTTCTCGAAGTTGGCTCGGGAGGTCTGTAGGAGCTCGCCACAAGCCATGGCAGCACCACACTAGCAATAAATGACACAATCGCGTAGACCAAAAGCGCGAATGTGCCAACACGAGTGCCATGCTCCCACGCTTCATCGATCTCCTCATCATTCATGTTTGGGTCGTCGCGAAAGATTGGATCGACATAGAGTTGTCCGACGTAGGTTGTGATATAGAAGAGGAATGGAAACCATGCGATCCACGCGGCGAGTTGCACATAGCAAACAGCCTTGATCTGGTATGGTAGTCGTGCCATTGACCGCCCAAGAGTCTTGAAGAACGAAAAGACGCCTCCTTCTTGTTCTGCAGGCTTTCCCTCCAATCGAGGATCGCGTTCTGAGACTGCTAAGCAGGAGATAGTGACAGTGCTGGAGAGGCCGAGAGCTGCAATGACACACAGCACTTTGAACTGTGTGTTGCCAAAGAACCAGAGATATCGAGGTAGATTGGTGTATCCGAAGAGGTAGCCGATGATGTTGCCAACTCCAGTGATTCGACTTGCCCAAGCATTTGCCGCATCCTGTTGGTGCGTAGGAGCATTGTCGACCGCGAATGCTCTAATACCAGCCTGGATGACATTGATACTAAAATCCAGTATGTATACCATGAGCACCGCAAGTCCAATTGCCGTTGTCTTGACCCCTTCGCTGTCTTTGGAGACGCCAAATATTGACAAAAATCCGGCAACTATCTCTCGCGTCCATGCCAGAGTCATGAGTGAAACGATGGTAGCGATAGCTCCGCCAACCATGAACGGCCGTCTCTTTCCAAATCGTGACCTGCATCTGTCAGATTTGATGCCCACGTAGGGTTGGACTAAAGTTCCTGATAAAGGACCAGCAATCCAGACCAAGGCAAGCAGGCTTTTGGACACTCCGAGGCTTAGAAGGTAGGGTGAGCCATTCGAAAGCTCTACAGACCATGCTATCTGCAGGCTATTGTCCTGTCAGTTCTGAGACATCACTTATTGTCGCCTGGCGTCCCCGATGCTCTTGGATATGCCAACTCACCCCAAGAAGGAGAGAGTCAAGAGAAACAGATAGCAGCTGCTCTTGCTTTCTTCTCGAGTCCCTTGCTCGGCATTCCACGTCTCGCTGTCACTGCGGTCGGGACTATTGACTGCGGAGAAAGTTGAGATGCTTCCACGCTCTTCGCTCGCGCGTGGCGGCAAGAGAGGTGACTGCTCGTGAAGGCCATCCTCCTTGCTTATTTCTATGCTTGCTCGCACGCCATCATTATTTGGCTGGGCCTCCTCAGCCAGATCTTTGGTCATGCGATCCAGGTTGTAAGACGAAGTCGACTCTTGCGGGATGTGAAGGTGTGTAGGCTGCGAAGGCGACGTGGATATGGATATGCGCGGCGATGAGTTGGAGTTGACAGGTGGAGGCGCGTGCTCCATGGCTGACGCTTGTACTGTAGGGATTCCAACTATGGAGGCAGGGCGCTATTGCAGACAAAGAACAGCTGCGGTCCTCCGAGCATGATCCTTGGTGTGATGTAAGAAATCGTGTAGGAGGAGGAGGCGTAGTGGGTGGTCAGTGGTGCGAGGGCGAGACCATCACGCGAAGCAGAAACGATGCATCACACGATGCCGACGCCGACGCCGATGTCACACCTTTTGTAAGACAACAGGCGCAACGACCTCGGATTATCGGGAAGGCCTTCGTCACGCAGGTACCGTAGCCGTCGCCGTCGCCGTCGCCCATCTCAAGTGAGTCTTTTTCCTGAGGCAGGCGAAGGCGGGAAACTCCTACATGTAATACAGTAATAACCGCCTTCTGAGTTCTCGCGTGGTTGCTTCCAGGGCTGCAGATTAAGCTTGCAGCGCCAGACTGCCGGGCTCCAGACAAGCTTTCGTCAACGGCAGGAACCGTGGTCAATGTGGGGGCATTAAGCACGTGAAAGTTCTAGAGGCTAGAGATCATCAGGCGACGTGGATCAACACAACCAACACAACACAGCAACCACGACTACGACTACAGCTTCGAGTGCTCATGCTATTTGAGCCACCAGCCACTTCCACCTCCAATCGCACACCACCTTATACTTTCCTCGCCCTCGCCCTCGCCCTCGCCCTCGCCCTCGCTCTCCGCAATCCATCGCAGCCGAAGTTACTGCGAGCAGATCACCGAGCAATGCGATAGCCACTACCAGCTGCGAATATGGGTTTCTCCCACTTCGTCGCGCGTAATGCCATACAGCTGGCGGCGCGGCAGACCTCCGACTCAGACGACGAAGAAGACCCAGAAGCTGGGCAGAAGGAGATATACTCATCATGGGCACTCTTGATTCTCATCTGCCTGCTGGTCCTGGCCTTCTTCACCAGTTACTTCCTTCGAAGCAGAAAGATCCAGGCCGTGCACGAGACGGTCGTGTCCATCTTTGCCGGAATGGTAATTGGACTCATACTCCGCTTGACAAGCGTTAACAGCGTGCTGGACGTGGTAACGTTCGACTACCAGTTCTTCTTCAACTTGCTACTGCCGCCCATCATCTTGGCCAGTGGATATGAGTTGCATCAAGGGAACTTCTTTCGCAACATCGGCAGTATTCTGACCTTTGCCTTCGCCGGAACTTTCATATCTGCCCTCGTACTCGGAATAATACTCTGGCTATGGACGCGCATACCATTGGAGGGTCTGGACATTTCTTTCCTCGACGCCATGTCCGTTGGCGCGACACTCTCAGCTACCGATCCTGTCACAATCTTGGCAATCTTCAACACCTACAAAGTCGATCCGAAGCTCTACACGGTCATCTTTGGCGAAAGTATCTTGAACGATGCCATCGCCATCGTGCTGTTTGAAACGGCGCAGAAGTACAAGGCGGGCGAAGAGGCAGGGAAACTCACGATACTGAGCTTGTTCGAAAGTATTGGCGTCTTCTTGCTGGTATTCTTTGGCAGTTTGGCGCTTGGGCTTGTGATAGGACTCGGGACAAGCTTGCTACTGAAGTTCACCCACGTTCGTCGCGACCCCAAGATTGAAAGCTGTCTGGTCTTCTTGATTGCCTACGCTTCATACTTCTTTGCCAACGCTATTCACATGAGTGGTACGTCGTTCAGCCATGATTCGTGCTGCATGTGCTAATATGGAGCAGGTATTGTGTCATTGCTTTTCTGCGGTATTTGCCTCAAGCACTACGCCTACCACAATATGTCGCGCCGAACACAGCTCACGACCAAATTCACCTTCTCCCTCATGGCGCAACTGACCGAGAACTTTATCTTTATTTACCTAGGATTATCGCTTTTCACCGAACGAACGCTTGAGTACAAACCACTCTTCATCCTCGTCACCCTCATAGGCATTTGCGTGGCGCGATGGTGTGCAGTGTTCCCCTTGAGTGCAGCAATCAATTGGTTCATCAGATACAGGGCGAGAAGGAGAGGGCAAGAGACGCTGGCGGAAGAAATACCAAATAACTGGAAGATTATGCTCTTCTGGGCTGGTTTAAGAGGAGCTGTCGGAGTCGCACTTGCCGCCGGTCTGAGCGGGAAAGACGGTGCTTCACTACGAGCCACGGTGCTCGTCACGGTCGTGTTGACTGTCATCATCTTCGGAGGCACAACAGCACGCATGTTAGAAATACTTAATATTCGCACGGGAGTGGTGGAAGAAATAGACAGCGATGACGAGTTTGACATCGAACCTGTGCCGCAAGGCGGATATGCAAGGAGGAATGGCGCTGCATTTGGACATACCCCAAAGAGCAGCAGTGTTGGCGTTGGCAACGGTGGAATTGGTCTAGGAAATGTCGGCCGCCATCGAAGCAGAGCAGACACATCGAGCTACAGTGGTGGTGGAGGGCATACGAGCACTCCCCCTGGACTTGATAGAAGGAATAGCTCACGCGTGAGACGGGATGATCAGCAAAGCCAGGCAGAGCAAGGTTTGCTGGTACAGGAGGACGAGAGTACAATCAGTGATGATGACCTCGATCTACCGCCCGATGCGAAACGAGGAACATCCTCAAGAAATATCGACAACCCATACTCGGAAAGCGGCACCACACATCAATCCGAAGGTGGTCGACTCGCTGCCCTGAACCCTAGAGCGGCCTTCACTCAGATCTTGAATGCAACCACGCAAGATGCGGGAGACTTGTTCAACCGGCTTGATGAGAACTTCCTCAAACCACATCTCCTACTCGATCCTGGCGGCGCTTCATCGTCAAACAGGCATACCGGCGGGCATGGAGATCAGAGCTCATAGCTCGGCTCCCAATGAAATCAGGGCGTTTAGGATACAGTGGGCTGGGATAAAGAGATGGAATCATGATCATGTATATTTTCATTGGATTGTCTCGAACAAAATCACTGACTTTCCGCACGCCTTCAACGTCTCACTCTACTAGTCCTTCTTCCCATTCCCAATCCAATCGGCCTCCGATCCTGTCCCCGAATCCACTCCTCCGCATCAATCTACTCATCTCAAACCCAGCTTCCTCAGGACTCTTCACCCTTTCCTCCCCACCATCCCACCCATACTTATCACAATACTCTCCGCTCGCCATAACCTCTGTCGCTAACCATTCCGGCATAGGCCTGTGTCGTTTGGAGTGGGAAGAAGGGGAGGGGATGTGAGTTGTGAAAGCTAGAAACAGAATTAGCCGAAGTGAATGCAAAATGCATGTTGCCTCAGGCTCGAGGAGTGGGTGGGGTCAAGGGTCCTCGTGCTTTCCTTTTCCTCCAACCAGAGCCCCTCGTCGCAGTGGGCAACTAGAACTACGATTTCACACAACTCAACGTCAGTCAAACTTGTATCTCGAGGCACCTTGAACATCAACCTCAAGAACACGCAAGCCAAGCCAAGCCAAGCCTGGTATAGCGCTGCCTACAGACATACACAGCCTTCGGTACGGTCCAGCCTTCATCCATCCAAGGCAACAACAACACTCCAGCTAGTGAGCACCGACGGATAAAAATTGGCTAATTGTTCGCTTTAGCTTTTTGGACACACCTTCAACCTCTGCTGAGCCTCCATCATGGTGAGTACGCGTTGAATGAGCTTCAATATATAGACTGTACTGACTTCTGATCGACAGGCCTCATCTGGGTACGTTATCAGTCGCACCGCGCTACCAGACTCGAGCGATATCGCAGACATCATGCCCAATGCCTACCCACGATCTGACAGACTCGCAGCGTTTCCGTCGCACCGGAGTGCATCACAGCCTTTAACGAGCTGAAGTTGGGCAAGAAGACCAAGTGGATCATCTACAAGATCTCCGATGACTGGAAGGAGATTGTTGTAGAGGAGACCAGCGAAGACCCAGACTACAGCAAGTTCCGACAGAAGCTGATCGACGCCAAGAGCAAGAACAAGCGTGGCGAGGAGGGCATTGGTGGCAGATACGCTGTTTTTGACGTCGAGTACGATGCAGAGGGTGGCGATGGAAAGCGCAGCAAGATCACCTTCATCTCGTGGGTACCAGATGATGCGCCACAATACGTGAGTTCGGACACCCAAAAGTTTCGCGCCAGTCACTGACAGTATGTTGCAGCCACGCATGATGTACTCTTCCTCGAAGGAGGCTCTCAAGCGCGCGCTCAACGGCCTTGCCGCTGATGTCCAGGCCAACGACCCAGATGACATTGAACACGACACGATCATTTCTAAGGTGTCCAAGGGACGCTAAGTGGATATCTACTCTGCGAGTCAACTCAAAACAGCCACCATCAGCGATACCAAGAGACCTTGCATCGAACTTTTCGGAAGCAGAATTGAGCGCGAACGGATGGCGCCCTCGCCATAGTCAAGTCGGCTTGGAATGCATGCAGTTGAATTTGATATAAACGTCAGCGAGTTTAGACGACCTTTATGAGGATTGAATGTTTCAGTGCTCTACCGAATATGGATTGCTTGAAGCTTTCCCAATGGACTTGATGTTTCCCAGTACTGACAAGCTTACCAGCTACCAGAAAAGGCCACGCACACCAAATTTCGCGTCCACCTCCGATTGATGATTTTCTGCTCCCCCACAAAAACTGATAATTCGACTTACAGTCTTGCCACGGAAACTGCCAAAAAGACAAACCCAAGTCTTGTCTTTGAGTCCTGCGTCCGACATGCCTACCGAGACTTACAACAGAATTTCACCACCGGCGACGCGCCGACACTCGATCGCAGAAATGGCGACGATCAATTCTCGTCCTCCGACACCACGCCCAGCGGCTTCTTTTCGCGATACGATTTCTCGTCCTTCAGCACCTCACACCGGCACTGGCTTTCGCGACGCCGTTTCTGGACCCGACCAATCTTCCGACTCCAGAATCACGCCGATGCCAGCCCCGGCTACATTCTCAGATAGGCAGGGAAGTCCAAAAAGAAGCGAGACACCTGCGATGAGCGACAGCAATCATTGGCCCTTGTTCGACCAGACGTTCAGTCCTGCTACGTCTCAGGAGAGGTTGGGGAATATCGAGAGAAGCGAGTATCCGAACATGAACGATAGCGATTCTTGGCCATCATCAGACCCCTCGTACAATCCTCCTGCGGAAGGTCAAGCACCAGAACTCCCAGCTAATGAGGAAATCAACGTACGAAGACGCGACAGATTCTTTGGGCTCCCTCTGCGATCAAGGCAGCCCATCAATATTCCACCTATCGGGTCTCCCTCAGACCATAGCCTGACGAGCTCGAATCATAGCGGCGGTGCGTGTGACAATACACCGGCAAGTCTCACTGAGGATTCTGGAGACGCAGTGTCGCACAGGGATATCAGTAACAGATACGGTACAAGCAAGACGCGCGAAGTCGCCATCACCGAAGACCAAATTCTGGGGTGCAAGGCCTACAAAGTCTTGAAGCGACGCTATTCTCGCAAATATGCTGCCAGTAATGGCCAAATCCTGGAACGAGAGACTAGCAACGAAACCATGAATTTGAATAGAACTCGCCAGTTAGAAGAGGTGGATGAACCTGATGGATGTCTGCCATGCTTTATGCGCTCTAAGCAGTGGAAGCAGAGGAAAATCTCCAAGCCTCGAGCAGAAGAGGAAGAACACGCAAACTATCAAGCCAATAGACATGAGGCAACACTAGCATACAGGGCACAGATAAATCAAGCCACCTATCCAGATCAAGTCGATGACGCCCAGTCTAGTACAAATACCGCAGTCATGGCATATGGCAGCGATGCTCCAGATCTTCGACATACTTGCCAAGTCGGAAGCCGTCAGAGAACCAAGCGCCAGAGAAGAGGCAAGATTTGCCCATTCTGGACCCTCTCTCGAGGGCGGGACTTTCGATCCATGACTCCAATCTTGGAGCGACTGAGCCTTGACCAGACTCCAAGCCCAGCAATGCAAGAAGTTTCCAACCGACAAAGTAGTGGCAGACAAATGAATGGACCAGACGAATACAGCAGCACCGAAACTCTACCTTATCGTTACCCTCGCCCAAAACTCAAAATGCGTGCCGATTCAGGCCTTCCGCTTGGCATTGCACGGGATTCGTTCGCAAGCGCCAACGATTCCGCCGAGTATGACGAGATGACAGACGGCATAGTCGTCCAAGGCGCAAAGCTTTGCAACGATCATGCCGAAATCCAACCTGCTGAGCTTCATGAAAGAGATTACTGCCCCCGTAAGTCCAAGTCTTACCACACTTTGGGATCAAACTATTCTTTCCAGACCGACGCCGACGAAATCTCTTACGCTACCGCACAACCGATTCAAAAATTCCGACTTTCTGAAACCCAGAGAATGGAACTGGGGGACAAGAGGAAAAGTTTGAACACTGTTGGCTCTGATACCCCTGTGCGGGACGAAGTCGAGCGAGATGTAGACGCCATACTGCCCCAACTACCTGAATTCGCGGTTCACGAACCTGATCCTGAACCTAGCGACGCAGTGGCGAGTTGTAGTTCTTCTAGGGAAGGCAGTTTTATCGGCTCGGAAAATGGACTTCGGGCACCGAGTACCTTAAGGGGATCTGAGGTTGCGGTTTACGGTTCTCGGCAAGCGAGTAGCTTGAGGGGTTCTGATGTTGCGGATTATGAGTATCATGTTCAGGGTGCGAGGTCAGAGGTTGAGAGCTCGAGGCCATTGAGTGAGAGGTGGGATGGCTTTGATTTTGATTTTGGGTTTGATTTCGGTCAGATGGATTTAGAGGAGGAGGTTGAGAAGAAGAGGAGGTCTGGGTCGTTGATTTTGGAGACGGAGGGATTCTGAAAAAAAAAAAAAGTCTTGCTTTGTTTGTTTGTGGGGGGATGGTTTTGTGATAGAATATTCGAGTTTGGCGTACTTTTTCTGCGATTTTTGGATCCAGGGAAGTTGACATGACTCTTGGTCTCTTCACGAATCTCTTTTCGGTTTCCACTCGCGCTTTTCATCTGGTACGCTCTTCCTCCTTTTTCTCAGCTCTGCCGTAGTCTTACACTCACGCATCCAGCCAATCAGCTCACCCAACGTGACTCCCAAAGACTTAACCAGAGTCCTCCAGACATACCGACTCCATCTTCGAGTGAAATTTTCAGAAAACCAGAGAGTCTGGGACAATCTGTCGTACAGCGCTCAAGGCACTCTACCTTCAACCCATCCGCTCTGCCCAGAAACCCATTTGTGTTCGCCTATATTTGCCCCCAAAACAACTTGCGAAAGAAGTCCTCGGAGATTCTGTAGATGCGTTCGTCGCCACGATGTCTCGAGTGCTGACTTCGGACGTGCCCAATAGACTAGCGAATTCGACTCCGAGCCTCCGTCGCGTAGCAGTGGGTTGATGTGACATCTGGATTCGTCGGGCAGAAGGAAAATACCATGGCTTCGAGAGCAGGATCTAGGTCACGTTCGTCTCGGAGCGGGTCTCAGGGATTTGGAAGAAACGTTTACGTTGAAGGCGCTGAGAAGTATCGATATAGTTCTTCCACTGTGTGGGAGACGCCATGAGCGAATAGCGAGAATTTTTTTTGGTTGATGAGCTAGGATCGATCTTTCTCCTCGAGGAGTTCGGTTGTGTTGAGGACGCTCCTTGCACTGGCTCATCGGATCCAGGCTGCTGGAGCATCGTGGTCGCTTCACGCTCGCTCCTTTTTGACTGTCGAAAGCTAGGTGGCGCACAGCCCGAAGATTGATCGAATGTGCAAGAGATTTGGTGATGATGTTCAGTTGTTTCGCGAAGGAGGAGCATCAGGTTGGTCAATAAGTTTCTTGAATGCTTCATACGTGGTAGATTTTGATTTGATGACGACCGGAAGATTCACTTTCACCGGCTAGCCACTCGTGCAAAGGTGATTCGCCTTCCTGGCCTTCCGTTTTATGCCGGTGAGCTCCTTCGTACCGATGTTCTTCCTGCAATGAATGACATCTTGATCGTACATGGCTCTGCTATTGAGGGCCACAACCTTCTTCGTCGTCCTCTTCATCCTCCCACGCGTCTTCATCTTTGACTTCCTCCCCCTGCGACGTCACCATGAACGACTCGCTTTCCGCCGTGTTCTCGCAAGCATGCATCAAGCCGATTAGCTCGCCCATCGCTCCTCTCATGGTTGGGAGCATGAACCTGATCATCTTGACGCCGCGGTCCCTCGTAAATTTCTCGGGAATGGTAAAGCCACTTCCGAGACTTGTGATCCAAAACTCAGTCATCCACTGCCTTGGTGGTATGAGATCTGGCATAGCATGCATGTGTTCCCAAAACAGCTGTCCGAAGAAAGGCTCCGAGTCTCGATGGATGTTGATTTTGATCACTTTAGGATAGCAGAGGTGCATGCGTCTCCAAGAAGCTTCCGGTCGTTGGATGGATGGGTGCATTTCTAACGTGTCGGGCTGCGGAGGTTGAAAGTCAGTGGCGGTCGGACTGCTCCAGTTGAGGAAGTGACAGAAGGCGAGCTCGTCCTTCTCGAAGACTTTGGTCAGGAGTGGGTTGACTATGGTGTTGCGGATGTCTTTCGTGTCTCCATCATCTTCGAGAAGGGCCCAAGGAGCTGATAGTAGAATTGAGGCAAGATCTGTCGTTGGATCTCCTTCTGGAAGCTGGAAGAAGAGGCCTTGCTGCAAACGTGGCGATGCTTCGATACAGTTCTTCCAGGTTGAGCAGACTAGTTGCGCAAAGAGAAGGTCCTTGATCGGGAGCTGGACTAAGATCGCCTCAAGTAACTCGGTGGTGTTGAGGGTTTGGTGGCACTTCTGGAAGGAGCACTGGCAACATAATTAGCACAGTCGGACATGGCGGTGGCCACATACGAATACTTACCTTTTTGTGTCGACTCGCCTTCTTCTTATTCTTGGTGATGGCCAGCTTGCTGGCGGCATTTGAAAGCTCGCTCAAGTCCATGTTGTCAATCAGTGTAGCTTCAGAAGCACGATTGAGTTGTGGTCTGTAAGGTGAGCATTGCAAGTCGAGATCGAGGCACAAGAAGAGTGTTCGATGCGCGTTCGGTCCAGCAACGCCAAGCCCATGCACGGACTCGTCACAGGCAAACAAGAGCACGGAAGGTCACAGAGTTACAGAGCTCACATGGGCCATGATAATGGGTGGTTGGTAGACCGAGGCCAGCTGGATATATACTGGGATCTACCGGACACCGGACAAGGACGTTGGAACGTCAGGCCCAACGCTCCATTGATTGTAACGCTTCATCCTGAGCACTGTGCTATGCCCTGATGGGTGATTTGCGGCAAGTCTCTGCACTTGTTTCGAAATCATTCTCGTGGCCCGGCGCTGCCGTCCAAATCTTGCCTGGGGCCTTCGAATCTGCACTCTCAGAAGTGTCGTCGCAATCTTCTGGCAGCCACTTGCCCGCAAGATCTGCCAAAGATTTCCAATCAAGTCCGTCTTCCAACCGAGGCGGAAGCCCAATCTCTCCTGGTCTCGAGGAAAGAAAAAATTCTGCAGACTTGGCAAGTCCCTCGTAAAAGCTGCTCAGCCAGTCTGGCTACGGGCCATCCACCGACTCGACAGTGTGTCGAAGGTTACGTTTTACTGATGAAGCTCGAAGAGCGAAGTCAGTCATTTCCAAAATGCGAGAAGAAAAGTGGGCAACGGGACGGCAACAGTCGGAAGTAGCCGAAACATCAGCTCGAGTGAAGTCGCGTTCTTGCCAGCGTTGCCGTTGCTGCATGAAGATGCGAACGCTCAATGGGGCATGACACGCAGCGACTGCCCGCCTGCTAGAGGTTATAGAGGTTGGCTACGAGACAATCAATTCAGATCTGCCTCCTAGAATCGGGGATGCTGTGATCGCAGCTTGCTAGACGGGTCCCGCTCAAGAATATGACCACTGAGCCTTCATGCTGCCTTGGTGCGAACATGCAAAGTCATGCATGGCGACGGATTCTGCCTTCTACCTCCTGTCCCGTACTTTGTCTCTGCCTTTGACATCACGTTCTTTCCGCCGTTCTTCTTTGAGAGCTCTAGCTTTCTCTTTGGGATCAATGACCTCGATCTGCTTCATCTGCTCTTTCCATTGCAGGTCCTTCCCGAGCGTATCTTTCACAAATGTCAACGTGTGCGCCATCCATCCCGGGTCATCATCTCCGTCCACTTCGGCATCGCCGTCAGGCTTCTCTTCGTCCCAAGCTTTGCAAGATTGACAATTTGCGATGAAGTGTAGATCACAAAGCTCAGCCTCCTCGTCGTTGTCAGGCTCGGCTGTAGTAGGTAGTGCAGACTTGTCGCCGTTGCTAGTCTCATGAGCTTCCCTTTTAGGAGCATCGATAGGATCTGCAGATGTCTTGTCTTCTGGTGGATCCTCAAGTCGTGCCTTGAATGACTTGAAAAGATCGAATGCGCCGTGCTCATCTGAAGCCTTGCCACGCTTTCGTCCCCGTGTTGAGGTTGCAGGTATCATGGCTTCCAAGGCCTTCTTCGGTTTCTCCTTTTCCTTGGGCTTCGTGTCCACCGTCCTCTTCATGCTAGCTTTGAGCTGTGCTATCTGAGCATTGGTATCTTCCAGCACTTTTTGCCGTCTTCTAGCTTCACGGTCCTCTGGTTCAGAATCTGATTCATCTTCGTCTTGTTCCTCTGCTCTCAACTTCTGCTCCGGTACTGATCTTCTCTCAGACTTAGCCTCAGATTGTAGTGGCTCCTCTACGGTCTCTTCCTTGGCCTTCTTCTCTTTGGGCGCCTGGGCCGCAGGCTTTGCATCTTCCTCTTCGACAGCAACAAGCTTCGGGTTTGCCTTGGCCTTCTTCAACACCGGTGCAGCTTCTTCCTCCTCGTCTCCTCCGAAGCTCACGACATTCTTGCCAGCAGGCTTCTTTCTCTTTTTCGCATCTGCCTTTTTTGATTCTGCCTTGGTCCTCGGGGCTTCCTTGACTCTCGCGACCATGTCTTCGAATGGATTGACCAGTATTTCTGCTCCAGTGACCTTTGTTGGATAGAGCGGTCTTTCACTGCCCTCCTCCAAACCCACAAGATCTTTGTCGGTCATCTTCATCAAATTGTAGATGGTATCTCCTTCGATTCTGCCAAACATCGTGTTCTTCCCTTGCAACTCCAGAGTCGCATCCAGCGTAAAGAAGAACTGGGAGCCATTGCTGTTTGGCCCTTCGTTTGCCATCCCCAGCAGACCTCTGCGGTTGAACTTGAGCCTGCTGTGGAACTCATCTTGAAATGTTTCGCCGTCGTTGATGGCAGAGATTCCTCCTGCTCCGGTACCCGTAGGATCGCCACCTTGTATGATGAAGCCAGGTACGAGTCTGTGAAATATGGTGTTGTTGTAGTAGCCATCCAGACAGTGCTGCAAGAAGTTGCGACTGGCAAGAGGAGTCTGCTTTGCGAATAGTTCGATGGTGAGGTCGCCAGCGGTTGTGTTGAGCACCACTTTCGCCGTGGGCTGCGGCTCGAGGTTGTAGAGGTTTGCCATGGTCGCCGCCGTGTTGCGATTGTTACCTAATATCTGGTCATTTCTTTACTCAGTACCTTATGTCTTCATGTGATTGAGAATTCGAAGTTCTAGCGCCATTTCACTTCAAGCTCCAAAGCTTCCGTCGTCATCCTGCCCGCATCCCAGCCAACTTTAGATCTACCGCCCTACAACATCCATACCATTAACGGAGTACACTCTTCGCCTTAACACGCTGGCTTACTTCGAGAACGACACTCTGTACGCGCGCTTCGAACGGCACATCATGTCGGAAGTCACTTTTGCCAAGACGTTCCTGGCGACACTCGACAAGAAGGCTATCAAGCTGCCAGCCGACCATGTTAGCGACCCTAGGAAGTACCCCAACCAGAGTCCTGTATGCGCTTCTCGAGCTATCACGGACGGACGTATGCTGAGTCTTCACAGTACACACTGCCTAAGCAAACACATGCATACCCACGAAAGACAGGCCCTACCTCTACACAGCAAGCACAAGCGAAGACCATTTCTGCCACACTGAAGCCGATGAAAGCAGGCGAGACTGTAACACTATCGAACATCACATTGGACTCGACCATATTCGACCTGAAGAGCCAGTATGCGTCCAAGACCGGCCTGCAACAAGATAAGATCAAGCTGCTGCTCAACAAGAAACCTGCGCAAGATCTGAAGACACTAAAAGATGTTGGGGTCGAGAAGGATGTTGAGTTCAGCATTATGATCATGGGAGGAGCTGGTGGCACGCCTCGAGCTCAGAGTCCAGCAGTAGTAGAGAAAGCGCCAGCTCCTGCGGCTGCTCCGCCAGCAGCCGAAGCTGGAGACAAGATGGATGTGGATGAGAAGACGCCCGCTCCTGAAAGCGAGAAGGCGGCGGCAGAAGCCGAGAAGATGGACACTTCTGATGACTCGCCGGAATCGATACTCAAGACGGACGGCTTTTGGAGCGACTTGCAAGGTTTCTTGACCACGAGGCTGAAAGACGAAGGCCAAGGAGAGAAGTTATCGAAGCTATTCCGACAAACTTGGAGCAGCAGCAATTCGAAACCATGATCTTTCGGCATATATCAGAACTAATGAGCGAGCAAAAGATACCCTACGTTTGGCTGCAATGAGTATTGCTTCAGGTATGAAGCATTTCGCAATGCACATTCCACCGCCGAACACGTGTCTGCTATCATGCACCTCGCCTCTCACCACCTCCTGCATCTGCATATCTGTCTAGATGGTCTGGTGAAGGCAGACGGCACTTGGTTGGCTGGACGAAGCGCTTGGCGACAAGGTTCAAAGTGCCGCACACGCCGATGACCTGCTTCTTCAAGCATCGCCGCCGCCTCCGCACATGCAGGAACAGAACATGCGATAGGCAGGTGCTACGGTAGGTGGTGGCAAGTTCAAAGATGCTTAAAACTATGCATTCCCTTCATTCACCTCGCAATCCACCTTGCTGTCCTCCTTCCTAGCACTGGAAGCCATGACATTAACACAGCATGTTCTACTAGGCTTTGCAGGTCTGCAAGGCGCTCACGCCTGGGGCTCTCTCGGACATCAGACTATCGCCTACATCGCACAACACTATGTTTGCAACACCACAGCAGCATGGGCACAGTCCGTCTTAAACGACACATCATCCTCTTACCTGGCCAGCATCGCGACCTGGGCCGACTCTTACCGATATACAGCAGAGGGCGAATTCAGTGCTGCCTTCCACTACATTGATGCAAACGATGACCCGCCTACCTCTTGCGATGTTGACTACGAGCGCGATTGTTCGGACGAAGGGTGCGTGGTGTCGGCTCTTGTGAACTATACGCAGCGCGTCCAGGCTTCAGACTTGGATGCTCTTCAACGTAATTATGCTCTGAGATGGATTGTCCACTTTTCGGGCGACATCTCACAACCTCTTCACAACGATGCATACGAAATCGGCGGCAACGGCATCGACGTCACATTCCGAGGCGATGATACAAACCTGCATGCTGCTTGGGACACTAGCATACCAGAAGAGCTCCGAGGAGGTTACGGACTTGAAGAAGCTGCCAGCTGGGCAGCCGATCTGGTCTCAGACATCGCCTCTGGAAAGTACGCAGACCAGACTCAAGCTTGGCTGGAAGGCATTGATATTTCTGATCCGATGTCTACAGCCATGATCTGGGCTCGAGACGCAAACAGCTATGTTTGCACAGTTGTCATGCCGAATGGTGGTGAGAGCTACAATAATACTGAATTGTACCCTGAGTATTACGATTCTGCTGTGGAGACAGTGGAAATGCAGATTGCGAAAGCTGGATACAGGCTTGGTGCGTATTTGGATGCTATTGCTGCGAATCAGAACTCGAGCAAGCGAAGTGCAACGCAAGCGGATCTCAGTGGCAGGACTCTGTTGCCGAAAAGACAAAGTTTGACTAGAGCACAGCGAGCGAGAAGGGCCAAGGGGGAGAAGGGATGTGGTTGCGGCCATGAACATGGACACGAAGACATGTAACTCCTACGACAGGTCGGCAGCATTGTTAGTCCACTGAAGAACAACTATTCTCGTGTTAGAATCGTTGATTGCTGAGTGATTCGTCAAACGTTCAATTTACAGACGGGATTCTGTTCCAGCGAATTTCTGAGAATCAATGGGAATTTAGAATACGGAGTGTCCCGTGATGGAACTTTGTAGGGCAGGAAATTTCTTGAAGGGGACTGAGGAGGTTGAGGGGCCCAAGTTGGAGGTTTGTTCGAGGTGTAAGGTGAAGCGGTATTGTGTGAAGAGTTGTCAGGAGGAGGGTTGAGGGAGGCATATAAGAGGTCGAGTAGGAAGGCGAAGGTATAAGTTTTGTTTCATGGGAGTCACATCTATCTTGCATAAGGGCATGGATACATTCTGTGTCTATTGAATGCCTGCAGATGGCTCGGTCCACTCGGAGGAAATTCGGACGAAGCCCATGAGTATACAATATTCTACTCCAAATCTCCTTCTCTTCTTTTATCATCAACAGTGGCATCGACGATCGACGATAGCTCTATACATGTGGCCGGCCCCCCAATCGTCAGTTGCTGCGATAACGGTACGCTAGACGATCTCCTAGCACAACAGCAGCCAACCGCATCTCTTCAACCACCCTGGCAGCTGTAATGTCGTTTCCCGGAAGAACGACGGAGCGACCATGTGTGCACGTGGTGCACCTTGCTTTTCATTATGCAGTATCTCTGAAGCTGAGATTAAAAGAGGTAGGCGTAGTACTACCTTTGTCCATTGCTGAAAATTTCCTCTCATCTCTCTCCTAAAAGAAGGTCACGCTTGAATACACCTGAGCCATGCATCTTGGCCTGTATCTGTCACACATTGTGACTCTACTATGTGCCATACACACAGTTGATGCTTGCACAGTTTGCACCAACGAGTCGCCCGAACCAATAACCTATTCGCCAGCACCATGGACACTGAAAGGCACAATATACTCTTTCTTCCTCCTACCAGGAGTCGGCATACCTCTGTTTGGCGGGCTCCCGGTCAAAGCATTCCCACCTCTGGAGCGGAAGTATGCCCAGGCAATTGCAGGGAACTACAAAGGAATCTTAGGCATGATACAAGTCATTCGATATACAGAGAGTCCCGTTGGCCCATACGATGAACTTCTCATCGTCCCAGGTTTCTTCGGCTATCCTGGCCCAGGCGGGTCAGAAATCACCAACGTTCGCGTTTCCCGAATCTACGTGAGCCAGAAGTATACAGCGTGGAATGGAAGAGTGAACTGGAACATTCCGAAGCACCTTGCGCGTTTCGACTGGACGAGTGATGTCAATGGAGGCGAGAGCGTCAAGATCTATCCTTTCGACACGTCTGGCGACCCATACGAGTCTGGACCAAGCGCGAAACCATTCTTCCAGATGTCCTTTTCTCCACTCTTGAACGGCATCTTGCAGATCCCTTTCAGCACGGATCTGTATGGCATTCTTGGTGTCAATGTGACCCTGGTCCAGCCTCCTGTGCCGCAAGGTGAAGACGTGTTTGGAGCAACAGCTGGCACATCAACATCAAATTCTGTTGTGCCTGGACAGTCCAGCGATCGCACGACGTTGGGGACCATCAATCTCAGCCAGGCTGGTGGCGACGGCGAGGAGACAGGATACAATGCGGTTGGAGACGAGTACTTTCCCAATTTCTGGCCTGGCCTGCTATCGACGAATGTTGGCTTGAGGATGGAGGATGCTACAATCACATTTAGTGAGCCAGTTGTGTGGAACGTGTGAGACGCCTAAGAGAGATCAGGACTGGTATGTCTGAAGTAGTCCTCTGGTACTCAGCTACCCCAACATGGCATCGCAGCCCTTCAGATACTGCTTACCACATTTGACTTTTCGTGGACCACACGACACCTTTGACCTTCCCAACTACAACGCAGATCCCGAAACCATCTTCACCGGAAAACCCCCCCGGAGCAGCCAAGATGCATCGCAACCCCTACACCTCCCTCACGCTCCTCCTCCTCCTAAGCTCCATACTCCACGTATCCGCCCTCCCACTACTCACCCTCAAAATCCCCCTCCCACCACTGGCTCCCCCGCGTCTCTCTGCACCACCTACGACCTCACCCCCCGCAAGAAGGAGAGCAAACGGCGGGACTTGGACGCACAACCTCGCAAGCCCCAAGCCTTCAAAATCTTGGGATCGCCGTTGCGTTTCGGTTTGGTGGGGAGAAGATACCTACATTGGAAAGAAAGCGAATTTTACTGATTGGCCGGTGAAGGGGGTTGGGGTGGATGGATGATTGTCATGTTTGGAAGAGAGGGGCCCCG
>LFZN01000049.1:29621-84635 GCA_001578235.1 Pseudocercospora eumusae
GGGGGGGGGGGGGGGGGGGGTTGATTTGGATGAGAGTCGGAAGTTGTGAGATTATATATCATGAATAGAGCAGGTTATTAGCGAAGTTTTGCAGTGGGGGGGATTTTTTTTTTCATATCGTGGTCTCTCTCATTCTCGATCATTACATCTATATAATTTCTATTTTACATACTACAACCTCGCCTCAACAGCCGACTGCTCAACCTCCCTCGCATCATCTACTGCCGCCTGCTTCCCACCATCACTCCTCCCCTGCAACGCCTTCTCGAAAATCTGCATGAATCGCCAAATCTCCGCAAAAGTATTGTACAGCGGCGCGGGCGCGACTCGAATGATGCCAGGTTTCCTCTTGTCGCAAATCACCCCTCCGTCCACCAGCCCAGCACTAACATCTTCCATGAAATCCTCTTGCAACAGCACACTTAACTGCGCACCACGTTGTCTCGGATCCGAAGGCGTGATGATCTGGAAAGGCCAGGCGCCATCCCTGATATTGCGTGCGGCGATTCGCGTAAGCAAATGTTCGGCATAGGCAGTCAGGAGCAGAGATTTTGCGCGCAGTTGTGACATGCTCGTTTGTGCGAAGACGGACAGGGAGGCTTTGAGACATGTCAGGTCGACGGCGGATGGGTTGGAGCATTGAAAGCCTTGGGCTCCGGGCGTGGGAACGAAGTTGTTGTCCATGAGGAAACGAGAAGATTTGTCGTGTCCGTACCAGCCCTTGAGCCCGACGTGGTGCTCGTTGTTTCCGTGTTTCGAGTGGATGAAGGCTCCTGCGATCGAGCCGGCGCCTGAGTTCATGTATTTGTATGTGCACCAGCAAGCGAAGTCGACGTGCCAGTCGTGGAGGTTGAGTTCGACGTTTCCTGCTGCGTGGGCGAGGTCCCAGCCGATTGTGAGGTTGAGCTTTTTGGCGTGCGCGGTGATGGTTGCGATGTCGAGGAGTTGGCCGGAGTAGTATTGGATTCCTGGGAGGAGAATGAGGGCTAGTTCGTCTTTGTTTTCGTCGATGAGCCGGATGATTTGTTCGGTGGTGATTAGATATCCTTCTTCCGGTGCTACGGTTAACATGGCCTCTTTGGGATCTATGCCGTGCCATTCGATTTGTGACTCGATGGCGTACCAGTCTGATGGGAAAGGCCGCCACTCGCACATGATCTTGGTCTTCTTTCCTGAGGGCTTGTAGAAGGCGGCCATCATGAGATGAAGGTTGATAGTGAGGGTGTTCATCGCCACGATTTCGCTCGGACTCGCGCCAACGAGGTCGGCCATCTTTTCTGAGCATGCTGCAGCCATATCCTGATAGGGCGTGATCGGCGAGTCTTCCAATTGTGTGAAGTGGCCGCCGACTGCTATTGAGCCCCATGTCTTGAGGTACGCATTGAGATGTTCGCCGACGGCTTTGGGTTGGAGGCCCAACGAGTTGCCGCAGAAGTATATGCTTTCATCTTCGGCAGTTGCCGCAGGAGCTGCTGTGGCCTCATCATCGTTCAAAGTCTTGCGCTTGAGTTGAGCTTTTGTCGGTACAACGAATTGATCTCTGAAAGTCTTGAGGATCTGGTTACTGTTGTCGAGAGATTGGGCGAAGTCGAGGCTCTCAGCATTGCCTGGAAACTCAGGCTTCTGGCCTTGGCGAAGTTGGATGATGGCGGAAGCGGCGTCCATGATGCTTCTGGTATCGGATGTGCAATCTTTGACGTCGAGTCTATCGATGAGGCTCGAAGTCGCTTCGCGGCGAGAGATCAGGATATATATTACGTGTTTACGCGCTTCCTCGAAGCTTCAACTTCCGATGCCAAGCTGCGTTGCAACCTTCCGAAATCGGGCAAGCGCCATCGAGTGAACAATGGCCTGTGGCCCGTCAATATCCGACGCCCGCCTTCCGCCATTCCGTTCCGTCACATGCAAATCTCAATCCTTGTCAGAACACGCACTAACTAGTTCGTGATGGTGGATGGGCCAGGAATCGTACTGAAAAGTCTGACTTCATTCGCGATGAGGTAAAAAAGTACTTTGAGCGAACATAGACTTTCGTCCACGCCAGCATTGCACATTTCGACTACCGCATCTTGTCTACATCATGAGTCCTCACAAGATCCACGTGCTGCCAAGTCCGGCGGCGCTACCTTCTTACGGAATCTCGATGAATGGTTTCCTGCCAGCAGACTACCCTCTAGAACGACTACCGCATGATTACTATCAACCATGGGAGAATGTCATCAAGGAGATTCCGACCCTGATCGAGTTACAGCAGATACGCCAGGTTGTCGACGAGATGCCGCTTTTGAGCACGCAGTTTCTGGCAAGCGAAGCAGAATGGCAGAGGGCATATTCCATGCTGGCGGTCATCGCACAAGGATATATTTGGGCCGGCCCAGAACCATCAGAAGTGAGTATGATCCTGAGCATTCGATGAGTGTGGTAGCTAACCCTCGAGTTTAGCGCCTTCCTCCACAGCTTGCGGTGCCATTCATTCAGTCAGCAGACCATCTCGAGGTCCATCCGATAGCGACATACGCCGCGCTAAATCTCTGGAATTGGAGACCGCTCAGATCAGGGATCGACTTGACACAACCAGATGAAATGGTCGCGCTCCATACAGCGACTGGGACAGAGGACGAGTCGTGGTTCTTCATCATCTCCAATGCCATGGAAGCAAGAGCCGGACCGTTAATCCAGACAATGCTGGCAGCGATGGAAGCAGTTGAGATGGACGATGTGCCCAGCATCATTTACAGCCTGGAATACTTTCGACAAAGCATGATAGATATCGGCGTTCTCCTTGAGCGCATGGACGAGCGCTGCAACCCACAAGTCTTTTACCATACCATTCGACCATTCCTAGCCGGAAGCATGAACATGGAGTCGATAGGTCTGCCTAAAGGTGTCTTCTATGATGAAGGCAATGGCAAAGGATCATGGCGGAAGTACCGCGGCGGGAGCAACGGCCAAAGCTCACTCCTTCAATTCTTCGATGCTGTCCTTTCAGTCAACCACTCGCGCTGCAATGGCTTTCATGCCGAGATGAGGCGATACATGCCCGGACCGCATGCCAGATTCTTGGATGACATCGAAGCCATCGCCAACATTCGATCGTATGTGGACAAACATCAAGACAACAAGGAGCTCCTCACAGCATTCAACGATGCTGTGTCTGCTTTGAGTCAATTCCGTGACAAGCACATCGCACTTGTCACCAGATATATCATCATCCCGAGTCGCTCACCCAAGCCTGCCAACGGTGTGAATCGGAGGGACATTGCTTCGGCCTCTACAGAGCTAGTATCGGCGAAGCCTCAAACGCATGAGCTCGTCGGCACGGGTGGTACCAAGCTCATTCCGTTCTTGCGTACGTCCCGAGATGAGACGAGCGAGGCGGCAATTGCTCGATGAATGAGGCCCCATAGGCTCGAATCGCCTGCGAATATTACGGATAGACATAAAAGACCGGACTTAGGTCAAACAGTACTAGAAGAATCCGCCACCAGTCTGCTGTTCATAGATGGGAAAGAGGGGAATGTCGGCTACAGAGGCGCCATTGAGAGTATGGGTGCCAGGTTGGAGGAAATCTTGTAAGCCCTGATCGTTTTCAGTGATCCATGGGAGGGCGAAGAAATCGGCATCATAGATGGTCCAGTCGGCCGGCGCTGCGCCATTCGTAGCATCAGGTGGTAAAGTGCTTCGCGGCACATGCCCAAGTGGCGGTGCAGAGTAGCGCTCGGATACGGATGCAGGTATGCTAGTATCGGAAGTGCTTGTTAACATTCCAAATAATTGTGAAGACGCTTGCTTCCGCTGCGAGCGTAGATGAAGCTCTCTCTTCTTGACATGTGTCACTGTGGTCTTGAGCAAAGCTTGGACTATTAAGGAGTACTGTCGAGCGTGAGGGTCGGCTTTGCCAAAGTAGTCTAGGCATCGAATGGATGTCCGGCAGGTGTCCTCAAAGGTGAGTCCAGATCTGCCGAGGACACCGACGGCTAGAACCAGAGAAGTCGTGAACAGCCAGGAAACTACGAGTGGCATCCTCAGCGGCATCTGCGCCGTGTTGACAACGGCTTGGAGATTCTCGACAAACGATGCAGCTGCATCAAGTGCTGCGTCCGCATACTTTCGTTTCTCCTCGTGATCTGCTTGAGTGCCGCCACCTTTGAGCGATGCACCCATATACTCGTACAGTTCGTAGATCAAGAATGGTCTGGTGAGGAGCATGATACCATAGAAATACGAGCACAGCGTGGAGCAGGCGCCAACATTTGCCTTCCTTCTGATGCTGGCTGTGTCCATCTTGGTGACCTCTGAGAGCGGTTTGAGCCAGTTTGAAGCCCAACCCTTCAGCTGACGGGAGACATAATTGGCGATCCGGAGAGAGATGCGCTTCCGTGAGTAGACTTCGACTACGACTCTCTCAATGATCATGAAGATCTGCACACTTGCATCGAGAAGATCTGCAGAGATGTCTGTGTTACTGCTTGGCGCATGATACTTGACGGTGCAGTCGACGTCTGAGCTTGAAGGAGGTCTGCCCAAGATGTTGCTCATGAGTATGTCGATAACCCGGAGGCTCTTCCAGATGCGGTCTCTATAAGGACTTGTTAGTGACGTGAACCTACGGTGGACATGTGTCGATGATCATCGTTTGCAATAGAGTTCAAGCTAAAGATGCATCACAATTGCTCGTAAACATACCTCGTTACCTTAAGACTCTCGCCGAATGAAGCATTGACTTCCGTCCGATGCAAGCCAATTGCATATGCCGTCCGTGTGGCCAAAGCTATTGTGATATTAGTCAGAGCTCAGTGTTGGTGGGAATATACAATCTTGGCTCACAGAAGTACAGATAGGCACCGTTGGGTTGAAATGCCCGAAGCATGAATATGGCAACCAAGGCAAAGCCTTGCACCGTAGATACGTTCATGCTACTCGTCATGTTCTTGAGTAGGAGATCCCGTGCATGCTTGAACCATGCTTGGGCTTTCGATTCATGGCTCTCTTGAGCGCCGACAGCCAAGACGAGGAAGAACACCGCAGCTGCAGCATCGTTGGAATGTGATGTAAGGCCACTTGCCCAAGTCTTGAGCTCTTTCAAAAGCTCATCGGGATCAAAGAGTTCGGCCAGTCCACTTGTCGCAACGATGTATTCATGCACAAGAGACGGCACTTGATGCAATTCAACGGCAAGCGACTGATGCTGATCCCTGGACGAAGGACGAGCAACTTCAATGATGGAGTCTCGAGTTTCTTGCAGCGGTATACTCTCTGCATCGACTTCTGATGCGATGAGATGTCTGACAGTTTGCAGGAAGGACAGAGGCGCGCAGTCGCCAATGAATATCACTTTGCCTTGTGCGTCACGAAGTATTCGACCTTCCAAAGGGACGACTGTATCCTCTTGGTGATCGCTCTGGCTGACAGTAGGAGAGAGAGAAGTGCCAATTTCTGCTACAACTCCATCTCGAACCTGTGGCCGGCGTGAAGTGCCTTCACTATAGCTTCGATCGCGACCAGCGCTAGGGGCAACAGCATCACTCGTGCCGGTCTGCTCGGGGTTGTTCGGAGTATTGCCTGCGGAACGGACCTGATTTCGCGGCTTAGGCGCGGTGAAATGACATGTGTCCGCGCGGTGCTTCCGCTTGCAGTAGCCGCAAGGAAGCTCTCCATCACACTTCACCTTACGTCGTTTGCATAGGTCACACGCTGCTGTGACACGCTCCAGCCGACGTCGTTTCTCTGGCGGTGCGGGATCAGCGTCCATGCTGGCAGTAAGATACGTCTTCTCCAGATTGCTTTGTGTCGCTCGCTGCCGTCTGCCTCGCCTCGATAGATAGCTTCAGTAGAGCTGAGAAATTCCGTAATGATCTCAGATCTTGGCCAGTCGTCCGAATCAGAATGCAGCATACGCCACCACCAGCGCAGCGCAGCACGCGTTCCAGCTGTAGATTCTTGGTCGTATTGCTTGGACCTTCGATGATGGTTCGTCAGCTTCCGATGAGCAGTGAAAGAAAGGAAGAGGCGATGCGTCGGATGCGGGCTTCCGACGATGCAGTCTTGGCGGCCTGTTCCGACGCGCTAAGGACAAAGATTTTTCTGATGGCTCCCGTCTTGTCTTTTATCAAGACTTTGGTTACGATGACGATAGTAGCTGCTCACGGGGTATTGCCGATAAGGCGGCTGTGTGAATGGCTTGAATTGGGTAGCTAGCCTAGTATGGCCGTGCTGCCCAGAGCGGCATTGCATACATCTATGGTCTGCGTGGTCGCACGTCAAAAGGCCTACCTGCCGGTCAACGAGTGCGGAGGACAGCGAGTTCCGGTGAGCTACCTTTCTCAGCGGTATCCTCAAGCCTAGTAGCGACGAACCATGCCACACCGCCACTTGGTCTCTATTGCATTGCACTCGCAACGGCTACCTCGCTATGACCTGACTTTCAAGGACGAACTCTGTTCCTACAGTCATGCGACAATGGCAGATGCAGAAAGGCAGTCAGGCTTACCTCTGGTGATACCTGCAATTGCGGCGTGGTATACTCGTGCCCTTTCTTTGGCTGGCACGAGGCTTCCTCACTCATCCAGAGTATAGAGTCCTGCCTGTTAGTATAGAAGTGCTCGGTCCGAGCTCCCAGTCCAGCAGCCTAAAGAGCTTCTCGCAAGCCATTGGATATTTTCTGCGATGATATGAGGGACAGTCCTGCGCGTCTCCTCATGGCTTCCGCAACTTGGAGACGCCCCTCTTTGATCTTATCTGTGGGCAATTCGCTGCCTTGTGCCCCTTTCCGCTGCAGTTGTGACAGATCATGCTGGCAGATCCGCCACCGGCGCCGCCTTTTGATATGCTAGAGATGCCATTCAAGTTCACTTCCTTCTTCCGTCGCTCGTGGCCCAGTCGCTGCGATTCATAGCTGTTTTGCTCCTTCTTCGCCCGTAGCTCTGCTTTTGCACGCGCCGCGGCCTCTTTGCGACCCTGATTGATCAGAGCATTGACCCCCGTCGGATCCTGCTCCTCGTCTTCATCGTCGTCGGAATCCAAGCTCGATCCAGATTCATCTTGCTTTGGCTGTTTTTGGGCGTTGCGCTTGAAGTTACCATAGCTGATCCTGCCAGTCATCTGTGGTTCATGGTCATTCTCCGCATCATCGTCATCGTCCTTCATGTCGGTCTCGCGGCTGTTCTGCGCGTCCAGCGTCGCATAACCGACAGAAATTATGCGCAACGGTGACTGGGCCGCGGGAGTATTTGGGGCTTTGATGCTGAGGTACCACTTTGCGTCGCCTTTCTCAGCAGCTGCGCGGTCGATGGCCTCGCTGTTCGCTTCTTCGCACGGACTTGCAGTGGGTGTCCCAAGGCCGCTTGACAGTCGCTGTCTCTTCGATGGTGGTGCTGTAGGTGTGCCAGGTGTGGAAGAAGGAGATCCGCGCTGCATGAATTTCATGTTTGCCAGCCTTGAAGACATGGTCTTCGGCGGCTGCTTGGTCGGTGCCGCCATGGTGAGCTCTGATATGCGAAAGCCGTTGCTGTCTGAGGCCAAGTTGAGGTTGTTTTGAAGACGACCTTCCACCTGCCAAGCTTTTCTTTCACCCGCGCCCAACCTCCTTCTGCTACTTTACCTTACCTTATACATATCGATATTTGAGTACGGTCTCGATGGATAGGGAGCTCCATGCCGCACCGTCTGGAGAGTTACATACATCTGACCGATGATTGGGACTGGTCGCAATGCGTCTCTATCAATGCAAGATGTCCTCGGGCATCGCTCCAAAATGTCTATACTGGCGTGCATAGAGATGTTCTAGGCTGGAGTCGGCATAGAAAAATGCAAATGGTCTACATAGTAGCCAAGCAAAGACATGTAAGATGTCGAGCATAGCACACTCATCGATAGAATCTAACAGGTTTTGCGAGAGGAATCAAACCATATTACAGTAATCGAACATCATTAAGAGCCTCAGCGCAATGCCATCTTCCATACTCATTGTTGGGTCAGGCATTGCAGGTCCAGTCTTGGCCAGCTTCATCCTCTTGTCTCCAACGCCAACGAAATATAAGCCTGAGATTACAATCCTTGAACGCTCTTCAGAACCACGGTATCAAGGCCAAAATGTTGACATCAGATCATTCGTAAACTTGGACTGGAAGCTGCTGTACGCTCATCAACTACTGGCGAGGATGTTGTCGAGTTTGTAGACGACGACGGGGCTGTCTGGTCGCGATTTGCAGCAGACAAACCCGGCATACTACAGACCAGGACGGAATAAAGGTGCATGTTCACTCCGCAAAGTCAGGCGTAAGTCGAACATTCGACCTTGTTGTTGCTGCGGATGGTCTTGAGAGTACAGCTCGTCGTCTCGTTTGAGGCGGCCAAGCAGGAAAAGAGGACATCAAGAAGCTTGGCTGGTGACACGCTCTGGCGGAGATGTTGCCATGCTCCTGAGCGCAAAAGTAGTATGCCTCGTCCGAATCATTGCAAAGACAAGACGACCATCTTCAGGATCATCAATGGCGAACACAATCCCCAGCCTGATGAGGTGGCATCCAGCGGGAGGAGAGACATGCAAGACCAAAGAGCTGTGATTAACGAGCACTTCCAAAATGCAAAGTGGCAAACGCCCCGAATACTGCGCGAGATGAATGCAGCGGGAAGACTTCTACTACGACATGATTGCTCAGATCCATATGCCGAAATGGAGCAAAGGCCGTGTGGTGCTTATTGCGGATGCAGCAGATTGCTCAAGTCCGCTGTCCGGCATGGGCACCACTTTGGCGCAACATCTCGATAATCTCGAGAGCGCCCTGAGTCAATACGAAAACAAGACGCGAACTTTCGTCGATCGAGCACAAAAGTTGCCATTAGGTGGCAAGCTTTTCTACCTAGTTCATCCTGAAACTTTCCAAGGCCTTTGAATTATGCGTGCAATTCAGTACTTCATCTACATGTCTGGGATCGTCAATCTCATCTTCAGATTGGTCGGACCTCCTCCTGCTGCGACCGAGGTTGAAGAGTATGGCTTCAAGAAGATGGCCTAGTTCAAGGAGTGGAGCGCATGGAATAGGGTCTTGACTGTCCGAAGGCCAAATCACTTGCGCAATTATCCAACTTTCATTTCAACCTCTGCTTTGGAAGCAATCTGGACATAGTGCGCCTTGCCTCCTCCCTGAATCTTGACTTGCGCCGCTTCATTTACGCATACACATCAACCATCGGGGCGCGAGATCCTTCGAAATACACCTCATACCCAGCATACGCATTCATGGTATAGAAAACCGCCTTGGTACCCTTACTCCCTTGCCTTCCTGATACAGACTCTGCCTAGCTGCGGATTGGGACTTGCGATCTTCAGCTGAGGCTCCATGCTCCCTAATGATATCGAGAAAGGCCTTGCGCTCTCTGTCCATCGTCAATCTCCACTGTCTTGCGAGCATTGCCTTAATGCCGACCTCATCCGCCGAAACCGTATCCTCGACTGCAGCCTCGCGGACTGCTGTGACACGTTTGACTTTGACGCCTTTCGCAAGCAGGGCGCAGAGCAGTTCGCGACTCAGATACATCAGCTCGTTGTACAGTCTTCCGAGGTGCGTATGTCCGACATGGTCCCAGTCACGGACGATTACGTCGTACGGCGTTCCGTTGACTCCTACCAGCTCCTCCATGCAATGTTTCTGCAGATCATCTGGCACCAGCTCACACTCGATGGATGGGATCTTTTGGAGATTTGATCCGGCCATGGCTTCGAGGGTGCGCAAAGTTGCTTGCCAATCGTCGTAGCGGAGGGACAAGCGGAAAGAATTCTCGGCCCAGAAGATGGATTCAGCTTCCTTGTTTATCTGGCGGCAGACTCGAAGCAGAGCTGGCGGGTTGTGAACTTCTCCAGCGGCGTCTTTGATCACAATGCCAGACTTTGAGATCAAGGCGTATCGGTAGATGTTGTTGCGTAATTCGGCCGGCAGACGAAGAAGACGCGAAGCTTGCGTCTTGATTGTCGACTGCTTCGTTGGCAGCAGAGTGCTGCCCTTGCCCTTGTCTTTGGCTTTGGCGGCTAGACTTTGCATTGCGACGTCGCTAATATGGGCTTTCCAGCTGCCTTCTCGAATCCAGCCTCGCGTGATGGCGACACGCCTGTAAGCTGCAGTTTCCATTGCGTGCAGAGTGGTGGTAGCTGGAGGGATTACCCAGAGTGCTACTACGCGATAGTCACCAACTCCGATCTCGAACGTTTCTTCTATCTCACGCTTGATTTCCACACTGTCCTTATACAGCTCGAGTAAGTGGTCGAGCCGTGCGCGGAAGGTGGTCAGGTCATCCTGACTGGCGACGTCCAGCATTTTGCAACCTGAGGGGATGTTCGTGGGATGCTGAGGGTATCTTGTCAAGCGGCTGAGTGTAGAACAAGTTTATAAAATGCGAAGTGGTGAAGCGTTCGGAAGAGGGTTCGGTCTGGTCTGTTACTTCATCAACAGCATGCTGTTTGGGGTCCGTGCTTGCGTTTCACATGCAGTCTCATTTGCAGTGCGTCATGCTTTCCTTTACAGTGCAAGTACCAACAACTCTCAAGCTGTGATCGAGGAAGACTCATTGAGCAGTAATGAACTACGGCTATACGCATAACGCAGGACTGATTATAGTGAGAACGTTGGCGAAACCAGTTGGCACTATAAATCCGGTCGCAGAACTCATCAGGTAGGTATAGCTGTTGGCCACTACCATATGAGCTCAGCTAATGTAGTATAGGGGCCTCGAGGGCGAATGTCTCGTCCACAGACATCAAGCCGAAAGGGTCAGACAGGCTCTTCTCCATCCAGCAGACGCTACTCTGCCAGTCCGTTTGCTGCTTCGTTAATGCCCTCGAAGGCCACTTCCAAGAAGCTTTGACCGCGCTTTGACACTCCCCGGAAGCAACGAAGAGACGGTGCAGCTCTTCCTCCACTGGATGCCCGACTTCACGAGACAAATCTGTCCACACAATCGTTCAACCGCGTAAAGAATCAACTCCTTCTCGGACGCCCATCGATTCTGGGAGACGCTGTCATCTGCCACAAGCTGTAAAACGCCGCGACAACTTTCCCCTCCCGCTCCTAGGCCTTCGCTCGCGATCTCAGTCTCTTGCTGTTGCCTGCCTCCAAACAGCCGCTTCTTGTAGCCTTCAAGTCTCACCACACCCTTCCGAACCCACTTTTCACATAGCAACCATACAACCTCTTAGCAACAAGACCATCATAACATCCTTTTCGAAACAATAACAAGGCGTCTTATTGAAGGCTTCGAAGGCTGTTGCATCAATGGTATCAGCGGAGGTCAAGTCTCGATCGACTACGACACTTTCGTCTCGGGTCTAGCCTCTACATCGATGGTGCCGGTCATACACGACTCCAGAACGACACTGAGAAACTCACAGACCTACGCAGTGCTGTCGACAGGCTTGTTTGGAAAAGAAAGCGAGACTTTCAACCAAGCTTCAAAGTATCGGCAAGATGACCGTCTCTTCTTATCGAACCGAGTACATGCCCTCCGACTCGATTACGACCCCCAACTCTCTGTTGCGTTTACTTCATCCCGTACTCGAGCCCTTCGTCGATGACGCTAATCGCTCAAGATGCGTCGTTACACAGCTTAAGTCTGGCCTTCAAATGCTAATCCCAGCTCCGTTCCAGCACAAGCGGTAAGTGTTATGATGGGTCAGATATGTTACAGCCTGATATCCGCTGCGAGTGCAGAAAGCTTTCAGGAGAGTCGCGGGTATATCGAGAAATTGAAACATTGGCTGGACTGGGCCAGCTTTGTAGAGAGGGATTGTCTTGACTGTGCACTAGACGAGGTGTGTCAATTGCCGATTTGGTCAAGCGGGAGTAATGAATACTTTGAGCTTCCGAGGCGTGGTAGTGCTGTCGAGCACGGTTCCGGTGGGTACTGGGATATGATGGACTGGAAGGGAGCTCAGCATCGATAAGTCGACAATTCCCCTGGTTCCTCTCTCTTTCTTTGCGGCCGGCGCTGCTCTGGCTCTGGCCTTTCCGACATATGATACAGTGCACTTATTATCATCCCTTGCCATTGCATAATACAGCCCGTCTGAGGCTACGTGCCTACTCATTCTACATGCGATGCTCTTCGCTAACGAGCAATCCCCTCTTCAATTCTTCCACACTCTCATCCTCTTCTGTCCGTCCTGTGGTCCATATACTGCCCATTGCTTTTCTTCCATGCTCTCTCCCACCCTCCTCACATGTCCGATGGTAATTCCGCAAACGCACTCAACGCAAACATAAGTCCAAAACTGATCTTGAATGCAAAATTGTCCTGCACCACACTCCTTACATTTACGTTCTTCGCATACCCTTGTATCGTCTTATACGGTATCAAATGTATTCCATACGACTCCGCAGTCTGCACACCAACAACCAGTAATCCGAGGAGTAAGGCTAAAGGTTTAGAGAAGAAGGAGACAGCAAGGCCGGAGACGAGACCTGGAGGGGAGCGAAGGTCAGCAAGGGATTTCGTAGACATGTCCTATAAACGACAAGACTTCTAATCCACCTCAAGACGTGTTCTACGTACCGATTATGCTCCCCGCACTGAATTGTCGAATACTCCGAACATTCAAACGTCCTGATCTTGTGACTATTGGAACTTGAGCGTCGTTCGAGTATTGGTTTATTGACCAGTCTTTCGCCGAGACTGAGGATGGAGAGCTATCGAGGAGAAGTGGTCGGCGATGCAGGAGTTTCGGTGCTAGGCAGATTGTTGCGCCTGTTGCTGCACCGATTAAGAGGGGTGTGCGGAGGGAGTGGTTTAGGAGACCGAGGGGGAGGCGGAATGCCATCTTCACGTCGACAGGATGGAGATGAGGTCGATGTTCAGTGAGATGCGTATTGGTACGTAGTTCGAGCTTAAGCTGTGTTTACAGCTGTATGACTTTCACTTACCGCGGTGGTTTTTGAGTTTGGTTTATGACGTATTCTTGCATATGTACGTAGAACATGGGTCGGCATTGGGTTTATATTGACTGGCATTCCTGGACTTGGAGCTTGACGACATTTTACTCATTGTCTTCCTAATGTGAGAATTCCTACGTCTTCTGCTAGCATGTTCATCATAGACGGCGGATAAAAAGGCAGACGACCATGAAAAGCACAGGATGATCAGGTGAATGCCGAACATCACAATACTGTGATGTGCGCAGAACATTCGATCTTTTTAGGAGTGCTCAAAAGGAATCCCACGAATTCGCTGAAGACAGTGCCGTCCACTGCGAGTATTCATTCCAAGGATGCATTCGATATGTTGGCCTGATCATGTTCATTCGCGTGCTGATTCTTTCCCGAAGGACAAACCTCAAATTGCACACGCATTGACAACTCCCGAATAAGCAAGCGGCGCGGCCTGCTCATTTCTAAAGTCTTTAGACGACATCAGTAACATCGTCGTCGCTCGAAAAAGGCCAAGTTTGCCCTAAGCCCAACCATGTTCACAACCCTTGAGAGCTTCGGTAGCGACGCGGCGATGACGCCGAGTCTGCCACAATTTAGACTTCTTCCTGCTTCAGATATGTACATGCCCAAAGCTGCGCTGCAAAAGATTCCAAGGCTCCTGCTGATACTAACCGGCAGACTGGTCATGGATCAAATGTTGAAATTTTCGGCTGATTCAAATCCCTTCGACGACATGCATGGTTCAGCGGACACGGAGGTTGTGTAATTAGACACGTTTCGCATACAAACTTACAATCCTTCGATACGTTTGCAAAGCATGATATAAAAGCTTGGCGCAGGGGCTCGCTAAGCTGCATTGCCGGAAGGTGACGTGTGCTCCCTTGGCTTCGGCACAGGATTGCCAGCCTTCGGACGCTATAATAGTGCCATTTCTCGAATAGGGCAGAGAAGAAGCAACAGCAGCGTGCATGGCGGACACGCCGGAACTCTCTCGGCGGTGTATCTTCACGTGGGTTAGGCGCCGTGACCAAGATGCGGCACAGGCACTTCGCTTTCTGTCACGTTGCTCGTCTGAGGTGTCATTTGCTGGGCAAGGTACCTAGCTGGTGAGTATTGACGACGATCAGGTCATGTATTCCGCGAAAGGGATGTCATTCGATACTATTGACCTTATTCATCGAGGAAGCCCAAGGCTGGTACCAGTTTTTGAGCTTAAAAGATGGTGGAAAAGAGTTCAATCAAGCTGGAGTTTCGAGGACGAATTTTAGATGGTTCTAAGGTTTAGAGCTTTTGAACAAGCACTTGTGCCAGTACAGGACACAATTGTAGCCGCGCGAAGTCTATTATACACTAATACAAACGTCAGCTTGACTTGCACCACCGACCGTACTGCAGACGGCTTGGCTGACGGTGACGGAGGCGGGCAGTCACAGACGCCGAATCCTAAGCAGCGGCAGCCAATGTACTGACTGGAGCGACACCAGGGAAGAAGCTTGCTGGGAAGGTAGGAATGGGGATGCTGGCGGTCGTGCCAAAGGAGTCAGCCAGGTCCGCAGCCAAGGTTGGTGCAGTGTAGCCATCAGGCGCGGCTGTAGCTGTCACGGTTGTCGCAGAGTACGCATTGCCTGCGCCAGCCTCAAGACAGAAGGGAGCTTCGTCGAGGCTTGTGTATGCACTGCGGCAAGAGTACGTCTGGCTATCTCCCGATTCCGTCCACATTGAGAAGTCTGTGATGTTGATGCCCGTGCATGGAGCTCCGTCTGCGCACATGATCTTTATCGGACCGCGCTCCATCCCGTCAGCCTCGGTGCCGGTCCAGTTGCTGATGACAATGTTGGTTAGTTGGACCCCATCGCCACTGACTGCATCCATGGAGCTCCAGTACTGATCAATGTCCAGGGAATAAGCATTTCCATGGCCGATGAAGTTTTCCAGCAGGACACCGGAGACAGTTCCAGAGCCACCATTGGACTTGATCTAGAAGATTGGTCAGTTCGATTTCTTTTTTATATCAGGCAGGGGCTTAGGTACCATGTACATCTGGTTTGATGACCACGTGTATACATTTCGATATGTGATGTTGCTCACGTCTACGTCTTCACCAAGACTACCCATCGCACATCCACCAGACCAGTTGCAGTAGACGTTCTCAACCAGGATGTTGGACGAAGGCGACTTCACAGTCACGCACTCATCTTTGTTGGTGACCATGATGTCGTGGAGGTAGATCTTGGTCGACCATACATCAATGCCATCCAGTCCGCCCATATTACCTCCGCGAATGAGCATGTTGTACACCTCACCACTGTCGCAGGTATCCAAGGAAAAATGAAATGCAGGAGCGTCCACGAGGATGATGTCGTGTACGCTAAAGTTCGTCACATCGTAGAAGCGCAAGATTCGGGCGCCGTATTCTCCGTCTTTGTGAAATTCGTAACCATAGCCTTGTATTGCTCCGGCTCCAGTGGATGAGAACAATTCGAAGTCCGAAGTGTGCTCAATGAAGATCATATTGCCTCCGTCTGTTCCGGTGCGGTATATAGTGCCATCAAGCTGGAGAGCCCATGCCTCACCGCCATTCAAGGTCACCCAAGTGCTCAAAGCATAATCGCCAGAAGGAATGACAACCACGCCGCCAGTCTTGCAAGCCTCAAAGGCCTGGTTGATGGCGTCGGAGATGTCAGTCTCGCCATCAGCCTTGGCTCCATAATCGGTAATGTCGCAAATGGCTACAGCTTTCTTGTCCGCGATGCTGGTCTTTGGGCCGACTAAGCCAGCGATGTCCGCAGACTGTGCAGCGACCGGGGCCGTGAGGCTTAAAACGACCGATAAAAGAAATGAAGACAGCATATCGAGGACCTTCTCGATCTGCAGGATGTATTGTACAATCTGCAAGCAGCTCAAAACAAATGTGAAAGCTTCAAAAGCCTTTACAAGGAATGACTGAATTGGGCGTGGCGGAAGAAAGGACGAAGAAACAAGCCTACCCCAAGAAGAACTGGCATTTTTACATCGTACCAGTTCTCAAACTTCTTTTCCCAAGCGAGGGCTCGAGACAGAGCTATTCGTAGATCGTGGGACCAGATATAGTTGCGAAGAATTGGTTCCAACGTACTTGAAACGCTCGCAGGACATGGTGAAGAGGCAAGTACGCGTGGCCGTGCCGGAAACCAGGGAGAGCGTGTGAAATACCGTGCAATGTAGCGACAATGGTATGCCAAAAATAAGGGAGATGAAAGATTGTCTGTATAAGGAGGTAGATTAGAGAAGGAAAGGCAGTAGTCAGTCGAAAAGTGATCGAGATCGAGCTCAGATTGAGTTTCGGGATCTGCTGCGCACAGACACCAAATCCCGGCAGCGGCATCCGATATCCCACGTTGTTGATGCCCAAAGCACATGGAACACTGCAACTTCATCACCACTAGACTGTAGACATCACCCATCTTCTCTCGATCATCACAATGAGCACTCTAGAGCGCACGAAGCGCCATAAGCAGCGCAAGGTGCTCCTGATGGGCAGGTCCGGTGCTGGCAAATCCTCGATGCGATCGATAATATTCCAGAATTACGTGGCCAAAGACGTGCGAAGACTAGGTGCGACGGTGGACGTAGAGCACAGCAACATCAAGTTCATGGGAAACCTGATGCTCAACCTGTGGGATTGCGGAGGGTGAGCAGCACCGTGCGTGAGAAATTCTGGTAGGTCACACATCACTGATCAGACGAGCAGTCAAGACTCATTTGTGGAGTCGTACTTGACGAACCAACGATCACATGTCTTCACATCGGTCGCGGTGCTGATATTCGTCTTCGATGTTGCGTCCAAGGAGGCCGCGCCCGATATGATCAGCTTTGCGTCGACGATTCGAGCCCTACAGGAATTCAGTCCCAAGAGCAAGATCTTTGTGCTCATCCACAAGATGGACCTCGTGCCGCCAGATCAGAAGAATGCCGTGTATGCCCGGAAAGTCAAGGAGGTGCGTGCGACTTGCGAGGACGAAGGCTTCTCCGGCAAGCAAGTTGAGATCAATTCCAGCTCAATCTGGGATCAAAGCTTGTACAGGGCGTGGACTCAGGTCATCTACTTCCTGGTGCCAAATGCGTCAACGATCGAGGGCATGCTTCAAAAGCTAGCCGAGCTTCTTGATGCTCGCGAGATGATTCTCTACGAGCGGACGACGTGCCTAGTCGTGACGCACATCACTCGAGGCAACGAATCACGCAACCCGTACACAGATCGCTTCGAGCGGATAAGCAGCATCCTCAAGACTCACAAGCACTCAATGTCGAAGCATACTGGGATGATGCCGTCGGAAGTCTCCTTCGCTGAGATGCAGATCAAGACGGGAGCATTCATGTTCTTCATCACGAGACTCACAGAGAATACGAATCTGGCAGTGGTGATGCCAAGCGACGAGGCGTCTTTCAACGCTGCAAGGGTCAATGTTCAGCTGGCCAGAAAAGAATTCGCGCACCTGGACATTGTTGACTCGAAGAAAGGCAAAGAGAGTCAGTGACATGCTTCCTCGAGAGAGGTAGTGATCACTGCGATCACCATTCGCAATGTCGGCGGAGTGATGGATGACCTTGACTGACAAGGCTGGCTGAGTAGTCTCGACCATTCGCTCGCCACCGCACATGTGCTATCATCAAACAATCATCTATTAATACAGCACGCAACGAGACTCGTATCGCCAGACAGGCATGCAAATACAAGGCTGTGGCGAAGTCTCGCTTGACGAAGTGGTAGTGGTTTCCTGCGCAAGCGAAGCTTCCGTCCGTCAGGGATAACCTGCTCGCGGCCCAAAGACCGACACTTCCATTGGGACAAACAGGGTCCAGAAAGAGGCACAAGTCCGAACACACACACAAAAAAAAGAGACCCTCCCTGTACAGTGGAGTTTTTTTGAGTCATGTCTGTTCGGGACCGAGGGTACCGTACCGCAGACGTGGGTTTGTATGTAACAAGGATGCTGTATTCTACATATGCAGTTTACCGACGGATCTCATCCATCAGACGCCGGGAAAAAACGAAAGAACTATCCTAGGATTATGATTCGATTCTTGCGTGTGCTCGCTCTCGCCACAAGATCCACATGGGGGGAAACGGAGACGGAAACGGACCCACAGCTCCAGCTCCAGCTCCAGCTCCCGAACCCCGGCATTTGACCCTTACTGCCGACAGTTCTTTCGCAAAACGATACCCGTGACCCGTGACCCGTCCCGTGATCTTCCTGGTTGGTAACCAGTAATTTTCATTTTCTTTTAGGATCCACATCCACATCCACATCCAATTAGTTTCCACTTGTTGCTGTTGGAAGCGGCACTGCACGCTGCGCATACACTCGGGTGTAACAACAGAGACCGGTGAGGGGGGAGTTGGTGCCAAGGCAGCGGTATCTCGGGATGCCGACCGATGCCGGTTGGGAGCTGAGCGGGGCGTAGCCGAGATTGGGTAGGCCCACGGCGGCGTTGGAGCTATACCGTTCTTGGAAAAGATGTGGGACTCTGATGGTGTGTGTTGGGAAGGAAGATCAGGCTTGGCGTACGGAGGACTTGGCGTGTGTGGTTACCGCGCGGCTCTGCGCACTGTGCAGAATATGTGACAAGGGTATCTACATACAACAAGATAGCCGAAAGATATGCCTATTACAGATGGTTTTGTCTTCCTCTCATCTCATCCAGGAGAATTATTAGTGGAGATGGTTGATCGTCAAATCGTGCTGTATAATTCCGATGCCCTCGCTTTCCCGTTGTCAGTTTCGCACAAAACACGTAGCCTCCTGTCTGGACTCTGATCTGTCGGATATCACGCGTGAAGTCTCAAAATCAAGCAATGCGTAAGCCTCCGTTGGGTGTTCTCCCATTTGTATTGGTTTCGTCTTTCAATGCATCAAAGTAAGCCCGGTCCAGTTCAGCGCCGTAAATGCAATCGTTTTCAGCGTCGAATTCCCGCTCCAGGGAAGAATGCACACCCCACTCACGCCCCAGCCAGCAGCCGCTGCGAGCCGTGAACGGGTGTTTCAAAACATTATGAATTTGGTAGTAGCGCTTCTCGCATGCCTTATCCTGGTCACGCGCACTGTTCCAGTATCTGGCCAGCTCGCGTAGGCATTCCAGTCCGCAGCTGATCAGGTCCAGCGTAGCCTTCAGGTTGGAGTCTAGACCACCGGCTCCGACGACGTCGATTGCAGCCAGGATGGCGTAGCCCGCGAAGGGTGTCGTGAAGGAGAATGATGCCATGTGGCCATCCTTCTCAGCCATGTCCCATTTGGCTGCTCGTAAAGTGCTCATGACTTGCAACAGCTCATGTGAGTGTCGTGTGGTAGCGCGGATGTTCCTTGTAATCGACTTCGGTACCAGCGCATGACGCACAAAACGATTCATCTTCACCAACGACAGATGATAGAGAATGTGCATCGATACGTATGGTCCTGCGTAGCCTCCCTTGATGCTACGCTCCATGTTGGCCTGGGAAAACTGCAGTTGATCTGGCAGTCGCGAGGACCAGCCTTGGAGTGCCGTTCGGGTTTGCTCGTAGAACTTTTCGTACTCTTCCTCGTAGACAAGCGCAGATCGGTGAACAGCGCGGTACATGAAGTCAACTACATCTCCCCAAATGGCTGATACCAGTATTAGCCACGACATCGGTGACACAGGGCTGGAGGCAGTGAGGATCGTCTGCACAGGGTCGATGATGCCATTGTTGTAGTAAGGCGCCTCAGACTTGAGCCCACGCTCGAAGTGATCGTCCAAGCATGGAAGCCGAAGGAAGATGTCTTGGGAAGTGACGATCGTTGCCCGTCCACCACAATACCTGTCCATTAGGAAGCCTGACCAGAAGGTTCGTCGCTTGCATTCGGTCAACTGCTCTTTCGAGAATGCGAACTCGTTCCGCACTCTCTCGAGCTGCGACTCGTCGGCGACGCAACCTTGTTCCGTGTGATAGCGAAGAAAGTTTGCGGAGTTCATCCCTGCGCCAATGTAATCCCAAGTCAAGTCATTAGCACCCCGGGCAAAGTGATATAAGCCAAGGAGTAATCGTGCTTGCACAACTGGCAGGCTAAAGCGTCCACATTTTGACTGCAGTGCCTCGGCAGTGATGTTCGCACACTGCTTGCCGAACGCAGAGTAGGCATCATCAGCGAAGACGGAAGCCATGGCGAGCATGGCGTATAAGACCAGTCTTTCGTTCTGGCACTTCTGCGGACATGTTCTCACCCAATGCAGAAAGTGATGCCTCGGAAACATGTGATAGGTCGCGTCATTCACATCCTGGAAGAAGTGTTCGAGCAGACGTAAGGTCAGTTGCGGGTTCACCGAGTATGGATCTTCTTCCCAGGAGAGACCTTTACTGTCATTTCTTGGCATCAGGGGTGATGTGTTGTGGTTGTTCGGGCCCATGGAAGCAGGCACGCTAGCATTCATCGCATAAGAAGGCGAAGCAGATCTATGCTTCTTTGTCGCAGTGCCAGGAGGAGAGTGATCGTCCAAGTTTCGCCGCTTGTGCATGGCTTCCACATCTGGCTCGTGGGCATTGGCAGGCGTCGGATCCGAGATTCGTTCTCGAATTGGTGAGGTTGCGTTGCTGGGCCATATGGGTGTTGTGATGGGATCGCCCTGAGATTGGTGGATAGGAGCTCTGCAGCAAGTCTGGTAAGCGTGAGACAAAAATTTTCCACAACCTAAACTTACTTCCGACATGGGCGCTTCGCCTTCTCGCATTGCAAGCAGCTGTTTACGCCAGGCTCGCACTTGATCTTTTTCTCTCGACAGTCAAGACATGCCATGGCAAGGCGCTTGCGTGGCTTGTTAGCTTTGGTGAGTCCCCAAGCGGGGTTTACAGGCTCGCCTTCAACCTGGGTTGGGATGCGATAGCCGCCCTCGTAGAAGTGAAAAGTGCCTTCTCCCGCAACTTCCCTCACTCCGAGATACTTCTTTGATGCCTCCGGGCCGGCAGGTGTGAAGGAGTTGCTTCCTGGTCGATCCATGGACGTGGCGGGGCTTCGATATTGATGCTCATCATGTGCGGCTGGTGTATAAGGGCTAGGTACGCCATTAGGGTAGTAGGGACTGGTTGAAGTCGGTCGAGGCCTTTCTCGTGCAGGTCCACTGTATTCTCTGGCGGAATCCGGAAGGGCGCCATATGGGGATGGAGGAAGGACGGAATGGCTGTCATGCCTCGCAACTGGACTGGTCTCCAATATTGGGAGTTCGAGTCGACGATCTGGCTGAGGATGGTACGGTGGAGCACTCTGAGGGGGATAGGCAGGAGGTGCGTGGTGGGCAGTGTGGCTGTAGTAGCTATCGGCATTCTGCTGTGGTGCGGTAGGTGCAGCAGTCGAGGTCCATGCATTGCTGTAGGCTGGTGGACTTGGGGCTGGAGGGGCGGATGTCAGGATATCATGTAGTCGAGGCAAGTTTTGGGGGTGCGCTGGGGCAGGTGGGTGTGGGAGATGATTTGGCCTGGGCTCCAGTGGTCGTGGCAAGTCCGGTCGAGGAGTGTGGTGCATATAAGGCAGGCGGTCATGGTGGCTCACATGTCGTTCATGATGTGGTTGGAAGGGTGGCAATGGCTCGGCGTGAGTGGCAGCCGAGAACATGGTGCTTCATCGAGTAGGCGATGTAGAGGCAGAGGCAGGTGAGAATGGGGAGGCAGGCAGCGGAATCAGGTGGATGCAATGCAGATAAGAGATAAGGCTGAAGGGATGCTTCTGCTGTCGGCAATGCAGAAAAGGTTCAGCGTCAGGTGCCGGGAGAGGGAAAGAGCTGTGAGGGCGGCGAGCATTGTTATTGAATAATGACATTCTAGTCTTGTGTCTACCCTTGCGGCTACAGCACGCTTGACGCGGGAGGGGCAATGAGTCGCTGCAGTAAAAGCCACAGCCGGAATACCACTGTGACCCGGTCAATCGGGAACTCTGCGGCCGAGCGCGAGATCGGGCGATGATTGCACGGAGCCTACCTGGTCGTTTGGCTGGCGCGTGCGCGCAGCGAGCAGCTGTGGAGTAGGGATGTGCTTCCACCGTGGATGGAACTTCGAGCCTCATGTCCACCACTAGAACCACTACGTCCATAGTAGTGTCCATAGGCTTGTTCTTATCGAATTAGGCCTAGCCGCCAAGAATACCATGATATCTAGCTCGCGCAAGGGATAGCCATAGGGTTAGGCCAGATTCGGTAGGGATAGAAGCACCATTATCTCATGATATGCGGTGGACATAAGGCTAGCTAAACGCCTCTACGGTGGTCACCGTGGTTATAAGCCTATGGACATTGTGCGTGGAATTCGCGGCACATCACTACTGTGGAGTCGCCGGCAAAGCGTGCCGATCCCTCCCTGCAAGCTTTCTCGCCTGCCACGCTCCCTGGTCGTCGCCTCCGCCGATCCCTCCTCTCGAAGGCTTCCTCCCCTAGCCTGCCAAGAACCATACATGCTTGCACCCTCTCCACTTAGTGCTCGGCATCTTCTGCGCTATCGACCAAGCCAACCACCTCACCTGCACATCACCACCCCTTCCTGCAAATCGTGAGCATCGCGCGAGCACGAGAACAAGTGTTTCGGCACCTCGCCACCAATGCTGACTGGCTCACAAGTTTTCAGCTGCAGCGCGAGAAGCGCCTCTACAATATACAATCTATTTTAGTCGTCCTTCTTCACTCACACATCTGTCCGCCCAAATCACCCTCCTTCTGGTGTCCTGCATTCGGTACCTATGCTCGTACCCGCCTGTAATATGCGGCATCACATCGTGACTGCCATGAAATCTGCGCAGCCCGCGTGCTACGCGAGCCTTGCCCACGTCTAGCCGTCGTCTGCTCCGCTTCGGCGTATCACGCACTGTGAGATTATCTGTCCAATCATCACCGGCACCGTCTCATCAAGGGAGATGGCGTCACACAAACAAGCAGGCCGGGGTAGTGTAAGGAAGTCGACCAATTGCCCACTGCAGGTGCGAACCTTGTAGCCGATTGACCTCGCTGACATAACGTCCTAGGGCAGCGCGAGTGCTTCACCGCGCGGCTCGCCATGGAATCCTTCGCCGCCGCCCAGCGCCACAGCATAATCTGATAATGTGGTATCGACGCCTCTCGGGAGCACCATGTGATTTGAGAGGCCACATCGCAAAGACGCGACTACATTATATTAACAACAGAGACAGCGTGGGCTCGGAGCTGAGTCTGCCTCGGTATGCCAGCCGAAATATACTGCATGATGCTTACTACTACTGTACACCCTGGAGCCGTGCTTCGGCACAAGGATGACAGAGCCGCAGCACCTCGCCTGTCGAAACACTGCTGCATCACACTTGCCTCGCATCATCAGCATTTCGCGCCTGCATATGAGCATCAAAGGGCATCATTGGTCGGAAGCTGCGGAGTGTGGCCCAAAGCCGGATAGAACACTGTATGTACCTTGGCGTAAAGGAGCACGGGATGTGCTTCAGACCAGTCCCATTGGGCGTCCGGTCAGTACAGACAAAGAGCGCATACATACATAGGTATGCGCGGAAGTTGAGATCCGCGGTGCACGATCGCATATGCACCCTATTACCCGGTCCTCAATCAGATCACAGCCATGCTGCCACCGCTATTACAAGCGCGGAAGTTGCAGCTCATACAGCATACACCCAAGACGGCCTCATTGGGCATGTTTACGGCTTCGCTTCGCTAATCTGCTGTGTCACTGTGCCGCCAAGCAATCTTCCATGCGGACCGCCAAGGCACCACGTTGCCAACCCCGCTCGCGAGACTGACATGAACTTCAGGATGGCAGATAGTGCTACTACCCTCTCGTGGTTGGCATAGTTGGCACGATTTGGTCCTCTGCTACGCTGCGCTCACGACACCACTGAATGCGCAGTCACTCTGAGGTCACTGCGATGCTGCACATCCCGTTCTGATCAGGCTATGTAGCATACGGGCTCTCCTTACCATGTTGGGGCCTTTGTATCTTCGTGGGTCTTACGGGAAGACGATGTGGCTGGGCTAAGCATCTGTGACCGAACTCTGCCGTTGGGATACTTAGCACTCGCAGAAACACTTCCGGCGGGAGAGCCTCAAAACTCAGTTACCACGCGCACTACTATGCCGTTTCACTCGGAACATCCAAATCTCGATCTGGTTGATATGAAGGCATGATCCGAGCGCCCATGACTCTTGTTGACTGAGAAGAAAAAAAAAGCGTTTCATCGCTTATGCAGGAAAGCGACAATCATGCTAGCGTTCTCATGAAGACACTCCTTCGTGGTTGTTGGACTCTGTGAGGCAGGCGCCATGCGGGGACGAGCGAAGCGAAGCGCCACAGTCTCGTCATGACAAGCAGTAAGCTGGATGCTGGGGTGAGTACATTTGCTCGATTCATGCTGCATACACTTGCACATGCAGTGGCAGATCATTCTCAAGGTGAGCAGTCCTTGCTCACACATCTTATGCTTCATCCGCCAGAGTTTGGAAACAAGTCTAATGGATAATCTCGTTGCAGTCGCCAACCTGGTCTACGATGGATAGTCTAGCTGTCCACTCGGCTCGGAGATCATCGTCGTGTCAACCCGACAGCTCCTTCCAGGCTCCGCGATTTTCGACCGCGTGTCGCTGCCAGCAATACATGCAGGTGCCCACTGCCTTTGTCATGTGGTGTGGCAGTACGGCAAAAGAAGAACGAGAAGTTAAGCCTCGATGCACTGCAGCCCTGTTGAGTCGGTCATCAAGTCATCGCTGATCCAGACAAGATTGCTATCAAAGTGTCTCGTATGGCCTCGACGTTGGGCAAATCTTGAGCCACAAGATCTGCCTTTGAGCCTGCGCATAGATTCAACAGGCGAGAGTTTGCCTAATCCAACATCAAGCAATGTCACCCTCTCTCCTTCAATTGCTACTGCTACTGGCGCTAGACCGCCATCTCATTAGCTGGACTGCGGCTCATTTAAGGTTCGAAAACAACCAGATCGATGTGCAGAGGATGCCGTGTACCTACACTGTTCCTGCCGCAACTCTGATCCCGAGGGCTCGAATCAAGGCGCTATTTCATACGGCACACAAGCATACTTTAGCAGATGTGAAGCTTTTGGCCATACAGATCTACACTGCTCAGTGCTGTTCGTTGAGGTGGCCAGCTCTGTGTCAGTGCTGAGCGTTGCGAATGTTCAGAATTCTCCCCCAAAGCCTCAATTTTACTGCTTGCGGCTAGCCAAGTGCTTCTTTGCGTTGGGTATCGAGCGTTGATGGCGTAACTGAAATCTACGCACGGCTATATGCTGGCCACCTCAACGAACAGCAGTGTACTATGGCATACGAATCAGCTTCCTACTTATTGGTATCCCACAATCCAGGCGCGACGCCATGACAGCCTCAATCACGAGCTTCTCTACATTTGGGAAGCCAACTCCCCATCGGAGACGCAAGCCGTCGATACCGTCTACACATGGTCCATTGAAGGCTTGCTCTGTGATCTGGGTGCATGTCTACGTTGCCTGTGCATGCATTGACAACGTAGGCACCAACCCACACAACAGCGCAAGGTGCCACATACACCAGTAGCTACGTCACGGCAAGTTTTTTCGACTACCTGCATCTGCATGCATAACGACTAGCGCTGCGGGGAGGTGAAGCCGTCAGATTGGCGAAAAACCAAAACATAGTTTGACAGCTGTAGCCTACGAGCCGCTCCTCGGACTGATGCTCCGAAGCTCAAGAAAGTCAGCAACAATACACCAAAACTGTGCCCGATAAGGCCCCAATGCCTTCATGCCGGGCGCTAGTTCTTACAAATGCTTATAAGAGCTTTACGATGCAAGACAGTCGCCGAGGCCCAAGCATCGTGGCATGCGCACGACACTAGCACTTCTCTCCACAGCTCACCAACATCGACATGCACGCGGCAGAGCACGATGGGCCGAACCTTGCCGACGCATACCATCGATCGGGCTCACTACTGGTGACATTCGTGGCGCAGAGACCCGCGCTCGTTTGATGAGAGAGTAGTCGGGCCTGCGAGTCCATCTTCTCTCCGAACGAGTAGGCGACCTATTCCCATAGACGGCAGGTGCCAAAGGATAATTCTTTGAGCAACACCGACATCATCGACAGTTTCATCTACTCGCATACCAAGTCCCGAGACGAACCAGATCTATCCATGAATCCAGGGTCCGTACCTGACGCCCTACGTAGGTAGATTGTCTTAGTCTAATCTACTTAGCGCACCTTAGCGTCTACGGGTCTCTCCCTATACAATGTAGCAAAGTCATGTGTCTCAGCTGTAGCACTTCCATACGAGTAGGTTGTCGCCGTCGAAGACTACTTTTGCTATCAGTCAACGACGACATAGGAGCTGGAATATACGAGGGACCTCGGCCGCAGTATGTAGTCCTCCTACGGCCCGACCGACGTCTCGGGCACAACATCATCATCTCCGAGGAAGGCTTGAAGGTTCTCGATCCCGAGACGTGGCCTCGTTTAGGCCGTCGGCGAGCGAAGAGGCTTGGAAATACACGTACGATGTCAACTGCGTCCGAGATGCTATCTTTATCGTCCTGTCGACTTCGTGCTGGTGCTGCTGCCTGTTGTTACTGATGAGCTGATACTGGAGCAGCGGCGCTCGCAGGAGTGCATTTGCAGTCCGGTGCACAGACACAGAGCACGTTCTCCGTTACGGTAAAGACCTTTAAGGCAGAAGTCGCCGCCGATGTCGAAGTCACGGGAGAGAATTTCGAAGTTGTGGATATGACCAACGAAGTGCTTGTTCCAGTCGAGCCGGTCGACGTCGAAGAGCCTACAGCGGAGCCAACATAAGCATTCCAGTTCGTCACGCCGTGAGTGCAAGTCGTGGAAATCTCCTTGCCAGTCGCCGATATCATCGTGTTTCCATCCCGGACCATCTCAATCGATACCGAACCCGTCCTGCCATTGAAAGGGACGCTTCCATGGTACACGCCGCTTCCACCGGACGGCTTCGCGCTCCACGTCGCCGTAGTGTTGGTCCCACCGATCGTGACGACTACATCTGCCGCGGAAAATAAGTAAGCGTCGAAGAAAATTCTATCTTGGACGATGTCGGATGGTGCATAGAATTTCTGGTTGTGGCCGGCTGCATTTCCAGAAGTTCCACCGCTGTCGCACGCAGTCTTGGGGGATCGTCGGTACCAGAATGAAAGCTTCTCCTTGTCCATTCGAGGAGGACGAGGAGTGCCTTTGTAGCTATCGATCCAGAAGGGTAGAAGCGCGCGCCAACCATCGTGAGGCATGTCTTCGGCATAGTTATACGGCGCACCGCCCGAATCGAAAGCACCGAATTCTTTGCGCCGGAGAGGACCAATGTAGTGAGATTCTGGCCTGCATTGAGTCAGTCTGACGAAGTTTTTCCCCTGATTCGAATATTTTTCGCTTCTCTTACTTACCAATCATTCCACGAGATAATCTCAACGAATTCAGGCTGGATCCTCAGCACCTCATTCCATCTATCAAACCACAAGTCGTCACCACGCCAAAGCCAATTCTTGCCGAAATTCGGCACGTTGGTGTAGAACCACGGAGATACGGGCATCATGTACGGCTTACCGTTCAGAGCGGCCACGTATTCCTCGTCGCGGGCAGTGTTCATACTATTGGGTCCTTGTGGCCAAGCTTCCCACGAGAAGAGGCCGTCAGCCACACTAGCGCCGGCGCTCGAGACACCTATCGATGTCCAGTCGGGGATAAAGAAGCAGCCTGTTTGGCGCTTGATTTTGGGCCAGTCGTCTGCTTGCTGTGCGCCTTCGAATGTTGTCACGAGCGGTTTTCCTTGGTACTGCATGTATGCGGCGTTGGAGCTGTATTGCTGGATGTAGCTGATGACTTGGTTTTGCGGCCATGCTCCTGCTCCGGCATAGTCGAAGCTGTTAGCAGGCAGGTCAGTGCCAGTCCGGAGTGCGGACGCGGTTAAGTTGATGGACATACCTGAAAAGCAGTTTGAAGCCCATGGTGTTTGCAGCTGTAAAGGCATTCGCGATTTGCTGGATCTGTGCAGCATGTGGTCAGCCAGGTTCTAGAATCTAGCCGACTTGCAGGCTAGCATCGTACCGTCGTGCTGTCCGGATTGTTGGCGACGTTGAGTGCGAAGCCGTCGATATGTGCATCTTGAGCCGCCCTGTTCTCTGCGTTAGTTCGATTACCAAGCAAGTGTAGTGGAACAGCTCACTGTATATCAGAAGACCACTCGGCCGAAGTATAATAATGACAATTCGACATCATGAAGTGAGCAATAACAGCTTTCGCATCGACGTATGCGGCCCCAAGGAGCGCAGACGCCATGATGGTCAGCCATCTCATGTCTGCGGTCACACAGCAAGAGAAGTTGAACAAAAGTTGCTATATAAAGGGCTGTCGTCGTCTGTTAGTATGGGATTACCAAGCGTCATGCTCAACAGGCTGTCAGGCTCGTGGGATGCTGGTGTCCACCATGTGTGATTGACGAGTCTGGTAGTGCAGCTACAATGGCTTCGAGGCGTTCAGTATCAGCTGATAATAGTCTACTCTTGTCAGACTTGGCTGTACGCATTTCTGCCTTTGTTCTCGCTTTGCCAACCCTACAGGGAATCCTTTCAGAAACTGCCGGTTGCGGGTTCTGCTTCCTACACGGCTGTCACGCGCGACTAGTCCAATCGCTTCGGTTATAGCAGTCCATATAGGGGATAATAATATGATAGGGGGAATACCAAGCAGAGGCGTCAGCCTTGTTAGAAGAGGCGCTAGGAGAAGCCTTGGCGTCCTGAAAAAGTTAGTTCCAGTGCACAGACAGTCTTTTATTTTTATCTTGTACTTCCCGTTCACTTCAATACTAGATGGGTATCTTCAAAACACCAATAATACAGTATACAATGCCAATGCTTCTTCAACAACATGATCCCCTCCTCAACTCACCAAAATCCCCTCAAGTGTTCCGGCAGAGGAGCATTGCCATCATTCTGCACCATGACTTTCCTAAACTCTATCATCGCATTCCTCCGAGTCAACCACTTTCTCTTACCTCGGTCCTGCACATTATCTCAATCGGCTTTGACACGCATGTACAGCTCTCTCATTTTCTTCTTGCGTTCCTGACCATCATAATGAAAATTCGCTCTTTGTCCATCGGCGTTGAGTTGCAAGTATAAGCTTTTATACGGACAATCGATCGGTGGCTCCCATGTCTCGACTACACACCTTCTCATCCCAGGTTGCTCTGGCCTCTGTTCTTGTTGTAGAGATACCGCTGGGGGACTATCATCAATCGCCATAGTGTCATCAAGATCGCCGTCATCCCCATCTGGAGTAGTCGACAACCTGCTTAAACCGTATCGCCCTCTCATTGGCGCATGGCCTGCATTGCCACATCTCTCCCTATATCGGAAGCGCTGTTGGAACGTATTCGATTGAGATTGTTCATGTATCACCTTCTATCATTCTTGGCGATAGGCTCCTAACGCCCACTTCGTCTTCTCTTTGAACCTTCAAATTGTCCAGAGCTCTCTTCGTGTCTCCGCTTCCTGCCATCAGGTCCTGCCGGCGCCTCATCACGCAGCGCTCCTCTTCTCTCATCCTCACGTCGCATTGGTCCTTGGCCTCGAAATTCTTCTGATCTACCTCCAGGTCCTGTGGGAGGTCCCGGTCGACCTCTCCGTCCGTCATCGGGTGGCTGCTGGCCACGATGCCAATCACCCTGAGCCGGTGCGTTGAACACGGCAGCTTGATCCGGTAGCGGCCTTCGAGGGGGATGATCATCAGCGCGTGGCTGCCGACGCTCACTCCTGGGTCCATCGCGCGCCTGTGCATCTCGACCGCGGTCATCGCGAGGCTGTCGATCATCGCGTGGACCTTGCCGACGATCTCTATGTTCCTCGGGCGGCGGAGGCGGCGCAATGTTTGGCTGACGCTGTCGTCCTTGAGACTCATGCCGCTCACGACTTGGATGTCTGCTGCCGTGATGAGAGCGGTTGCCGCGATCCTCTTCACGATGGCGACCACGATCTTCGCCGCGATCAGATCGGTGGAACAGATCTTGACGACTACCACCTTGTTCTTCGTACGGAGAGTGATTTTGCGAAGGCTCCATGGAAGCTGCAAGAGCAGTTGGGCCGCCTCTCGTAGCAGGAGATGGCTGTTGCGACATGCTCGACTGCCTAGATGATGCGCCTCGGAACTGAACGCCTTGTCCTGGCGTGCCAGCCGAGTTGGATCCTTGCAACGTGGCCATGATGCTGCCCATTTGACGCTGGCCATTATTACGCCTCTGCCTATCAGCAGCAGTTGCAGGCCCTGTCGGAGGCATGTTGTTCGCAGGACCAGGGCCAGTAGGAGTGCCGACAGGGGGTCCATTCCTGTTCGGTCCTCTGGGTCCAGAAGGTGCTGCTGAAGTAGGCGATGCGGCGTTGCGAGGGCCACTGGGTGGCGGGAGGTTGGTCTGTATGGGGTCAGGCTGTCCAAGTTGTCGCGCTCTGCTTGGGTGAACGGGAGGTCCTTCGCTTGCTGGAGTCGATGGTGCCGAGTTGGGCGCAGATTGCCGGTCCGTTTGCTGTACTTGACCACTGTTCTGACGTAGCGGACCACGAAGGGCTGCAGGAGATTCAGGAGGTCGAGCTGTTGTCGGAGAAGGAGCATTGAGCTCATTGCCGCGAGTGCTGATTGGACCAGGCGCTGTGAAGTTCCGTCCTTGTCGTCCGCCCGGGGCGTTCTTAGGTCCCGAAGGAGGCTCTGAAGGACCATTCAGGCGGCCGTAACTGGATTCGGCCTGCGGCGGACCCATGTCATTCCGCAATCTACCTGAACGCGGTCCTCTTGGCGTCAAATCTTGCTGCGGCTCAGCACGAGCCTGGATATCTCGAGGGACATCGGGAGGCATGCGTCCGTTCTGTCGACTGTCTGATCGAGGCTGCATCGGTGGCGCATTGCGATCGTCCATGCGCGAGTCGCGATCTCGTCGCATATCTCTCTCGTTGCTAGGTCTATCTCTTGGACCGCGGCCTGCGCTGGGAGAATCATTGGCAATGTTCGCTAAACGAGCTGGATTGACCATGGAAGTATCTTGTTGTGGCTGTGCAGGCCGCTGTGGCTCCGGTGCAACAGCAACTGAAGAGACATGGCTCATCCGGTCAGGATGCGTGTGGCTGTCAGATTGGCGTGAAGTAAGCTGCGGCCGATCGCGGCCATCGGAAGGATATCGACCCTGCTGTGGAGGCATATCTCGTGGAGAAAGCTCGTCACGTCGTGGCATACGACCATCATCGCGAGCGAAGCGGCTGTCAGACGGTGGTCTATCATACGATTGACGTTCATCGCGATATGAGCCACGACTGGCAGCGCCTGGCGGCGTCCTACCTCTGCCATTGCGGTGACCAGGCGACTGATCTCTTGATGGAGGCCGCATCTCTCCGGGTCTGTCGAGCCGGCCGTAGTGCTCATCCCTTGAGCGATGATCATCCCGGCCAGCGTTGCGTAGGCCTGACCTTGGAGTCGAGGCGTATGGTAGTGGCTTCGCTGCCGATTCTGGTCGCGATGGAAGATTCTGTTCGCCACGAGTGGATGATGATCGTGATTCTGGCCGCTGAGGCACACTTGGGTGTGGCGTCTGTCTCGACGTCGTCGGAGCTGGCGTACTTGGCTTTGGCTCCACCTTCGGTGTGTCGCGTGCTGCAGTGGGACGTGACGGAGGAAGCTTCTCCTTTGCACTGGCTCTGGCCTTATCCGTGGTTGTGTCTTTCATCTCGACATCGGCATTCTTCGCTGCTGCAATCTTCTCATCTTCGATCTCGCCATCTTCTGGCCCACCAGCCGTGGACTCTTTGCGACCATCCGTTGCACTGCTCGGCTTGAAGTCTGGTGCGTTGGCATTGAGCTTGGGCCCGTCGCCAGGCTGTGGTGTCTCTGGTCGCGCAGATGGACCACGGCTGACAGGACGTGGGCCTTCCTTGCCTAGCCTGAATGATTGAGGCATGACCCACTGCTTTTCGCGATTCTGCAGTGGGCCACGCAACGACATTGCCGCAAGCTTGAGATCGCTGCGTGGATCCTGCTCAGACAATCTCTTCACCTGCTCCAACATGTTCTTGCCCATGTGTTTCAGAGCAGGGAAGACTTGATGAATGCCCTTCAACACAATGATGCCATTGCGAATGTGCATGTACTCGTTCGATTCGAAACATGCCTGAAGCGAGGTGTTCAGAGCAGAATGGAAGTTGAAGAGCATGCGACGGAAATCCTCGAAGTCGATAACCGTCTTGGGCTCGCCTTGCTCGTCAAAAGTCTTGACGAAGCCTGGCAGCTTCTTCTTAAGGCCAAGCGCTTCCTTCTCGTAGACTGCCTTGTCCGCATGCCAGCGGTGGAGAAGTTTGAGCACTTCCCACAGAAATCGTGCAAAGTGTTGAGCCTCATTGGCGGTACACTGGAAGATCAGCACGGCAAGCTCCTGCTTCTTGAACAACTGATTAAGAAGGTGCATCAGCTGAAAGCCAGGCGTGCCGTTGGCATGCATGAGCTTCAGCATCTCGAAGGCGTAGTGGGCGTCGAGTGCCGACAGCATAGATCTCGGCAGGAAGCATTCTTGGAGGAGTGCAATGTGTCTGGCGTCTTTCTTCACTCTCTTCTCGGGATCATTCTCTTCGATCTTCGGGAACCAGAACATGTTCTCGCCAGGGACAATTTTATTTCCGCTCTTGTGGCCGTTGATACGGTTTCGCACAGCCATGTAAGCGGCCATGTGTTGCATCGGCTCGGATTTCAGTCGATCGTACCATTGTTGAAGATCTCTCTTCTTCTTGTCGCGGTCCTTAGCAGCGACTGTGGTCATGTCCGATCGATCAGCCTGGATTTCCTTGATCTGTTGTTCGATCCTGTTTGTCTCCCGTTGGTAGCTGTCTGTGGGTACAAGAATGTCCTGATGTGCAAGAGTCCAGAAGGTGACGTAGAACGGGATGCTGATACGCTCTGCCAACTCTGGTAGCTGCTCAGTAAGCTGCTGAATGACTGGCTCGAGCACAGGATGCCAGGCCCTGGTGGTTTCCGCAACTTCCATACTTCCTTCACGGTTCTCAACTTTGATTTCCTGTGGGCTGCCGGCATCTAGCAGCTTCGCTTCCACCTCGGCAGGCGTAGTAGCTTCTTTCATGGCTGCGTCGCCATCCCTGTCAGTAGATTCGGCGTCGCATTTCTCCTTCTTCTCGTCGGCCTCTTCCTGCTTCTTCTTGGCGTCATACTCGGTCATGCGACTACGCATCACCATCCGACGGATGGTGAGGGCGATGCTTGGTTCTAGACCAAAGTCTGTGGCGAGAGAGCCCACGTCTGGGACAGCGGCCTCAAGATCGTCCGGTTTGAGGTTCGTTTTGAGCACCTCAAGGTACTGCGCGAAGACAGCAGCAATCTTGTCCACATTATTGCCAAGAACCTTTAATGGTGCAAATCTTGAGTCTTCATGATGCTGATACATTTGGCGCTCCTGCGCGATGGCAATGAGAATCTGACCGGTGATGCCAGGGCCGGTGAGTGCCTGAATGAGACGCTCTGCCGACTTCTTCTTCTCCTTCGAGTGTCTGTTGTCGGAGAGCTGCTGCATGATATGACTTTGCAGTGCCTCGCCTCCTGCCATAGCTAGAACTTGAACATCGTTGAACTCGACGTCTGATCGAATGCCTGCCATTTCAACAAGCATTTGGTCGAACATCTCCAGATCAGTAGTATCGCCGCTCCGTAATTGGGATGCAAGATATTGCAGAATTGGGTCGGGATGCAAGTGGGTGTAACGAGCGAACAAGGTAGCCACGAACCGTGCAAGAGCTTGGAGCCAGGCGCTTGTAAGCATTCCATCCGCCTGTCTGCGGCCACGTCCTTCTCCTCGAAGAGAATTGATGAGTGCCCAAACCAGGACGTCGTATGCCAGAGGCGAAAAGTAGCGAACACATTCCACCAAGCTGGGAATCATGTTGCTGTATGCTTCCAGCTGACTGATCATCTCCATGACAACGATACCAGGCGACGCAAGAGCCACTTTGGCTAAAGCTCGTCCTTGCTTCTTAACGGTGTCGTTCGCTACGCGACGGAGAACATCGCGAGCTTCAGACTTGTTACGGCTGAATGCAACTTGCACATCCGACTGCCGAGACGTAGCGCCAGTGAACCACTCCTGGTATATGCTGTAACGGGTTGCAGTATCCCACATCTTCAGTAGCTCAAACACCTGGTGAGTGAGCTGAGGGTTGTGCTTGCCGTAGCTGAGTGCAGGAAGCAGAAGTCTTCTCATCAACTTCAACCATTTGGTGCAATTGCTTGAGGAGCTGTCCTCTGTCAGATTTCGATGTGCCAGTCTGAGTAATGTGGCGAGAATACTCGCATCCTGGCCGATCTTTGGGCCGAGGTAGCCCAGGAAGGTGTCGCAAAGCGCAAGAACATCATCGACATTCTGACACACTGGGACATTGTCGTTCCAATCGCCATAGTAGTGTCGGTACTCAACGCCATCCTTGTCGAAACCATCGTTGTGCAGCCATCGCAAGATTTTCCGCGGAGGCCTTGCCGTGAAAAGTAACGTAGTATCGGCACGTGCAGTGGTGTCTTGCAACTGCTCTTTGGAGTTCTGGAGCTCTTCATCGTCTGCCAAGGGCAGTACAGATTCCGACATCTTGCTGAGCATGTGCTTGACAATGCGGAAGAGGAATGGCGGTAAGGTAACATCGACTTCAGCTAGCCATGGAAAGCGGCCCAGCATGTATAGCGCCTCTGGAATAGCGCCAATGAGCAGCAGAGCTTTGAGTAGTTGAAGCTTCTGGTTGGCAGGTGGAGGTAATTCCTCCGTTGGCTCGTCTTTCTTGTCTTGTGCGGGCGTGGCAGCTCCGCTTTTCTCCTTGTCGATCTTGGTGGTGGCGCGAGGAGCGGGAGTGTCGTCCGACAGGGCTCCAGCGGTCAGCAAAGCATTGGTGCCGCCACCAGGCCTATCCTTGGCCTCTTTTTCCTTCTTCTCCTTCGTCAGACGCTCCTTCTCCATGGGCATAATTTCGTCTGATGGATACAGATGTGGATAAAGATCTCGAAGTGAAATGAAGCCGATCTTGATGAGAAGTGCCGCAAGGTAGATGAGGTTATCAGGTAAGATGTCATTCGCATCCCGCGCGTCCGATGCATAGAATCGAAGCTTGAAACCCAGTAGCTGCGCAGCATCGTAGTTGCCAGATGGTGGAAGACAGCCAGTCTCCTTCATATACTTGCGAGATTCGTTGATTCGTTGTCGCTTGTCAGGATTATACTCCTTCCCGCGTGAGTCGACTTCGGGCAAAGCTTCAGTTTCGAGGAGGGGAAGAACCGCTTCGAAATCGACAATCTTCTTTGCACCCAGCTCAAAGAAAGCCTTCATTCCGTGCGTGCGAACTTGATCCCAGAAGGCAATATCTCGTTGTTGCTTCAACAGAGCCAATTGTTGCCTCTCGTTATCAGTCGCTGTCGACCGGCCAGAATTTGGCAGCATCCAAGCCGGAGTGTTAGCAAATCCCTGATCTTGAGATTTGACGTTGTCGAGAAGCTCGTTCTTCGGCCACCAAGGACTGGCGCGGTAGAATTTCATGAAGAAAGGATAAGCTCTGACGAGTAGGTTGGCGCAGACGTCCAGGGTGATGTCGAGAACTCTGCCAACGTCAAGATCAAATGCTCCAACCAATGCCATAATCCGCTGCACGGCATTCTCAGCCATGAATGGATCATCAACATGTCGCGTGCTGGCTTCTTGCGCTGTGTTGAAATATTCTGTGATTAATTTTGCATAGCCTTCACTTTCCTCACGAAGGAGATTGAAGTTCGCTTGTCGGTAGAGAGCATTAGTCGTCTTGCGAGTGCGCATCTTCTCGAAAGTGCTGCGCACGAGTCCAAGATCCTGTACCAGGCCAACGTCGAATTCCTGGCGCATGATTTGTTGGTCAATGCCAGTCGCTGAGACAAGAATCTTCAGTGCCTCTCCCTTGTAGCCAGCATCATAGAGCAGCGAAATCGTGTTGAGGAAGAGGAATTCCACGCCAAGACTGTCGGCCGCCTGTCTCGAGGTTCGCAGTTCTCTGATAAAATGCCCGGCTTGTTTCGCAGTCAGCCTGCCCTCTAGAGCAGACCGGATAAGCTCCTGCAGGAGGTCGCTGAGTTGGAAGTCGTCCGCAGTATTCGCCGAGTCCAACAGTTCCGCTCGACCTGTTTCCGCCCAGCTTGCCACGGCCTCATCACTAATGACGGTATACCGAAATGGTGGCTTCCGGTCCGTGGCCAGATCTCTCGAGGGTTGCGCCTGCTCGGCAGGTCCATCAGGATTCGGGGTGGTCTCCAGGGCCGGTGTAGGGGTATCAGCGCTTTCAGCTGGCCTGTTATGTGTCCTGGTCAGCTCGTGTTCTACGTAGTGGCCGCCGCGCGTTCGTCGGTGGTGTTCCGAGTGTGCTCTTGACCCACGGTTCTAGAAGTGATTTCCCATTTGCAACTGGCGCATCTCCATTGACTGGTGTACTCGCCGCATCCTCCCCACCGCTCGGCTCTTGCTCGGCGCCATTTGGCTGCGATGCCCGACGTGAAACTAACCGTGATTTCTCTGGCCGGTATGGCGAGGCTCGAGATCCATCATCTTCGGTGCTCTGCCGCTCAGGTCGCTTCCGCTTGGCGCTCGCAGGCGCCATGGTGCTCGATTAAGGAGAGTTAGAGAGGAAGAAGATGGGTGCCGAGTGGCTTGTGGTGGGTGCTGGCATAAAATGTCGCGAGATGGATTTGATAATGGCGTCGGCTGCCTTTGTCGTGGTGCGGCCTGTCGCCGCTGGGCCTTAAGGAAATTTCATGTGCTGGCGGAGCGGAATCGGATCACCGCAGTAAAGCACTCTGGCGGGCGGGCGGAAAGAAATGGCGGCGGCGGCGGTGATGGCGTTGGGCGTGTGCATATGGGTGTGCAGAGGTGTAGCTGCCAGCGATGATTGTTCGAGGTCGCCTTGCGCGTCAAGTGTCACTACTGTGTCAAGTTGTTGGCTTCACCGAACTTCGCTTTCGCTTTCGCTTTCGCTTGCTGCCGCTCGGCTCAGCCTTCCGAAGCCCTGCCCAGGCCCACGCAGCCGCAGCATCAACATGGGCATGGACATGGGCATTAGGTTCTATCGATCCGCGATGAATACAAAACATCACAGTAGTACTTCAACATCGCCGCAGGAGTTTTGATCATTGTTCATACATGACGCAAATGCACGGTCTCTACGGCAGATGCTGAGCGCTCTCGCTTATACGCAGCTAACGAATCAATCCATTGCCGTCGAAGGGCGCGGCGCAGAGATAGCATGATTGAAGTAACTTGCATCGCCGAAACGATTCCAGCCAGAGCGACTAACTCAGCCTGATCCTTCCTTCGGTATCGTCTTTCGACTGCGCCTGAGCTTTGATCCATGCCGCCTCCAGATCAGCCTTGGCAGTGGCAGTGCCCGGCCCATCATCTGCTTGGCCTTGGTTCAATACTAGCAAGTCGCTTTCCTCCAACAGACTATCGGCTGCTGTCCTGAGCGTTTCGCCTACTTCCGCTGCACTCGATGGACTGCTAGAGCTCACATTGCCTCGATCCCTTGCTCTCCTGTCTGTCTGCTCTCCCTCTTGTGGTAATTCTTGCTCAAAATTTGAGCTGTAGATCACAGCCGCAAATGCTCCAAGGTCGGATACCTGATCAATGGCTGCCAAGTATTCGTTGCCAAGCTGCTCCTGAGCGGCAACGCCCTCGATCGTATCCAATTCTCCACTCCCAGCCCCAATCACGTGTGCTTGCTTGCAGAAAATGGGCAGCGCATGTGCAATCTTGCATTTATTCTCCTGTATTTCTACGATTCGTGACTCGTGGCCTGGCGGTGGCTGCTTGAAAGCCTCGGTGGCGAGCCTGAAATCGACAAGATGCGAGAATGATGCGTCAAGTAGCCTTGTGAGGACGTACGAGAACGTGGGCGAATCGATCAAATCGGAAGTCTCGTCCAGTAATCTTCTCAAAGAGTCGTTGATCTGCGCCTCGTCCATCGGGTCTGAATCAAACCTCGCCTCAGGAGACGGCGACTCATCATCTTCAGACATGCCGGACTGCCTTATCACGAAAGCCTCCTCTTCCTTCGGTGGCAGTAGATATTCCAACCACTTCATACTGCGTCTTTCCTCTTCCGTCGATCCTTCCACTTTCCTTCGCACTTGCATGATCAAGTCTGCCATGCGCTCCAAGGTCACATCTTCTCGGATGTGCACCGACCCGAACACCTCTTTTACTGCCACCATCACACGATCCAAAATCTGCTTGCTGCCTCGATGGAGCAACCACCAGCTGAATGTAAGATATTTGCGGTTGGTCTCGAAGTCGTTGCCGTACACATTGTCGTAATTATCATCGTCCTTGTTCTCCAGTGAAATGGTGGACGACTGTGTGACGGGTGGTGGTGAGGCCAGCGCCACCACGGAGGAGAGATACGTTCGCCGTCCAAGCAGATTGAGCTGGATTCGAGTGAGCAGTGTCAGTAAACACATCGAGTATAGCAGTGTTAGTGCTCTGGTGATGGACTGAATCTTCATATCCTGCCATAGCTGAACCTTGCTCTTCTTTGGCTTTGCTGGCTGTTCCCCCACGTTGAGCGTGCTGTGTGCAACCTGACTTGCGTGAATGAAGCTGCTGCTCTGGAGACTGGTCGTACTCTTGCCATCATCATCTACTGCGCTGGCAGGTGCCGATGGGAATTCGGATGATGCTGCCTCAGATGGTGTCGCTCCCAATCGTTGCAGACGTTCCTGCCTTTCTTGCTGCAATTGCTGTGTGATGTCCTCGACGGGCAGTGCACTGACAATCTCATCTCGTACGGTAGGTAGTAGGGCGAGTACGGTATATGTGCAATCCTCCTGGTTCTGCTCGAATCGTCGTCGGAGGCTATGCGGGCATTAGTGGACTTTTCGACACGCTGTGCTGTGCTTGCCCGGCATTGAGTCCTACTTCTCTTTCGCAATCTTCTCCTCGCTCATGCGCTGACGCGCCTCCTGGAGCTTGCTGAGTACATACTGGCCAGCGAGATAGCCGGCACCGAGCACTCCCGCTCCAACTAGTAGATTGGTCCGATTTCGTCGAAACCAACGACGAGTAGCGGCAATCATCCTATCGTAGCGACATCAGGAGCAGCGGAGGGTCAACGTCCAGTCCAGCGGCTCCAGATACCTTGACACCCAATCGACGATTGACGCAAATTGAAAGGGATTCGATTGAATGTTGATGAATGCGATAGGTAGTGTGTCCTAGATGGAGCAAGTTGGGCACACGATGCACGATGCACGATGGTGTTGTCACCAAAGCCTCGGTATCGCGGATCTCATCCCGCCGTTTTGCGGAGCCTTCTCCTGATGGCTTGTGGCACCGGGTTCGACAACAGCACCAAGGCATCAAGGCATCATCAGTAATCATCTACCGTTGTACACATGCTAATCATACTCATTCCTCATCTCGTACCACTTGCTTCAATCTGTGCTATCATGACAGATGGAAATATCATCTCATATGGCCTGAGAAATATCATTTTTCGAGATGATGCTCATAAACTCCCGGCAGCAACATCTCACGTCGGGTGACGGCTGACAATGTAGCTCATATGCAGCTTTCTCGCGACGATGGCGCCCAGCATGCTCAATACCATCCGGATCCTCTGTGTTCACCGGACCTTGCAGTACAAGACCCGAAATGATCGACATACATCACGCCCTCGAGGAAGGTCTGGACGAGATGTCGTCTTCAATTGCTTCTTCGCCACGTGCGAGACCAGGATCGCAGACGTGATACCATTCTATCGCGCTTCTCCAAACTCCACATCGTGCGGAGTGAGGCCAAACTTATTGTCCTTGGTAACCAGTTCTTTTCCTTACCATCTGGCAGATACAACAACCTGCTGCAGACTGCCGCTAGCGGTCGATCATTTGCGACCACTCGGAGACTTACCTGCAATCAAGACTTCACACTAACACCTTGTGAAGTTGTGTTTGGCAGGTGGTCCCGCTGGTGCGGTGATGAAAAAACTACCACAACAATTCTCCGCGGCCATATAATGGTATGAGCCGTTCTCGGCAATTCTAGGACCCTGGACGAATGCTGGCTCCCAACCAATAGACCTTCGACGAGGTCACCAATTGGTAAATTGTTATGGCCAGGATGCAGTATCATGAATCAGAACAAATTATTGCTTGAATGCTGCCTCAGCATGCTGCAAGCAAGAGCTAACACATGTTACTGATGAAGCAACTTACAGATTTTATAATAGCAAATGCAGCGACCGAATCATGACTTCCAAATATAGTATGAAGTTCGTCGCCAAAGACGCTGGTCCTCGAGATGACAATATAATGATTTGTCAACCTGATGCCCAACAATGCTGGCACTTGGCAGCATGATTGATGGCAGATATGCGAATACCATTGCCGGCGACACAACCTTGAGCCAATTTGTTGTGCAAAGCCCGGTGTTGACAAACCTCACTACAACTCAGCTCATCCATCTTTGCGGATGCGGACTAGCCATCTCGAACAGCGACATCAGGCCCGTAGACTTAGCCTACGGAGCGGAAGCGATATCATACGAAGCTGAGCCAGATCTTGAGGCATAAGAGAAGTCAGCATGCATCACGCGGAAGTTAGCTCCGCCATGTCTAAGTACGAAAGAGGCAACTCGCAAAGAGATGCAAAGCCCTCCGAGCTTACAGGTTGGAAGCAACATGAAAAAGACGCATCGAAAGCACATGCTGAACGAGAAGTTCCAAGCAGCTTTCACCATTCTATGTGCATGAGTTCTTCAAGCACGAATCACATTGAATATAGCGACCATATCATAGTCAAGACGGAGCAGAGAAGACCCCATCAAACGCATATATCGAGTTACTGTTACTACATCAAGCTAGACGGGTATGCCCAGCGAAATTGCCGCTCCGACCATCCCAGCTGCAGATCTAGTTCTACTTGTCACGGGGCGCTAAATGATACACATGTGAAGCAATCGACCCTAGACCTCAAATTCAAGTCACATAAAACTCGAATACAGCGTCTTATTAACACCTCGGAAGGCTATCGATTTCTCCCTAAATTCTGGCTAGTATTCTATAGATCTCTGCTAATTGAAATCGGCCTTTGCCTAGTCAAGCATAAAGCCTTTAGCCCTCCGACATGTAAAGACGCTATATGTAAAACTGTAAATATTGTATTTACAGATTCTACTAACGCTCTTAAGTCTACATATAACTTACCATCAACAATCGCGAAACATTCGACAATTATCCTCGTCTAGACAGAACTACGGTAATAGCCTAGTAATACAGTAGAATTAGCTGTAGATTCGAGTCGACTCACGGCGCTTCTTCTCAAACCTAATAGAACTAGTTCTAAGCTTCCGTTAAGGATGAGGGTGTACATATGATAGGTAAACGCGCTTAAAAGACGCACGATCCCGAATCCCAAGTCCACGTCCTCTCACTCACTCTTCCACACTCACAAGGTACATGCACCTCGTATCATCGCACGCCAGCGACCAGGAATCACACAACCGCAACCCGATGTGCTCATCTCACAGGAAAAATCATGCCTAAGCAATTCCGGGAATCCGCGCGTTCTCGACGACGAGGAACATATAAGTAAGAAGCTACGGATCAAGGTCGAGTGGGAGGGGGGAAGAAGTTTCGATTTCTCTGCTGATGAATGAGTATGAACAATACGGTATCCCGAAGAAAGGAAGAAAGGAACTGAAAGTGTGCTGCGCATGATGGGATATAGATGGTGTGTCGTGCGGGAGTTTGGCGGGGACTCGGGAGGGAAATTAATATTGACTTGCCCAGAGCGTACGGTAGTCTGTAGATATGAAAGCGATTGAATGATTCTGGGGTTGGTTTGGTCAGTTCTGTCTCGTATGATACATGTAAGCAGCGAGAAACCAAACCTTCGCATGTCCTTCTTGCATTCGCATTCAAGAATCTCTCCTCACGCCTAACAGAGACACCAAGATGCCCTGGATTCTCTTCCCAAGTATGTTCCGCCTTTCCGCCAAGACTTCGTTTCTTCCGATAGTATCCTCTCAACCGCCTTCCACTATTCCTCCGCTACGATCCACCCTCTACCCTCCCCGGACCGCTCTCATCTAGGAACCTCTCACCACTCTCCAGCGAAAGACGTGAAAATATAGCGTTGTTTACGACCCGGATCGACAATGTCCGCCGAGAATACCATAAAGCGATTTCGCCCCGAGGACGTTGAAGTCTCATCTTATCTTGCTCACGGTCGTCCCAAGGTCACATGACTCTACATCGTCTTCCCTCCATCTCAACCCTTTGCTCATTAAAATGCACTTCCGAGGAACTTGTTCGCCCCAGCATTGCCATAGCGTCACACCGACACTGCCTGATACTAGCGAGCGCGTACCACCGGTTTCCACTGGCGAGGAGTCGATTCGCGTTCGGTCCCGTGAGCACTCCGAGAAAGAAGATCGGATTGGGATCTGCAAGTAGAGCTCGAGCGTGTTGGACGTAGAGATTGAAGTCGGCGATGGAGGCGCGCTCGAGAAAGGTTTCAAGGTCGAGGAGATAAGCAATGCCACGTTTTAGCCGAGTTGCTGAATGATGTGTCCGCTCGGGATCGAGGAGTTCGTCGCCACAGTACGGTGGCAGTGTCATTTGTGGTGACGGAATAGCCTTGACGAGTATTTGACCTTGTTGCATGCTAATACAAGTGGCGATGTCAGCGCTTTGTAGTCGCGAAAGTATGGCTGCCACCTGGCTTAGTGAATGTCGAATCGCTCCTAGTGAATCTGTGATTTCGGTTTCGCATCTCCTCTCGAGCATCATCGCGATCACCACAGCAGTTCCACCTGAGCAAACCAGTCTATCGAAAATCAGCAAACCAGAGAAGCAGTAGCAAACCTCAGCATGGGCAACGCGGGCAGTCGAGGCTACAGTATCCGTGATGCGGAGCGCGAGCAACATCTGAAAGGCAGTCTACACATCGTTGGACGAGTTCCCGCGCAGCTGGTGGCTCAACATCAGAAGAATGCGCTTGAGACTCGGCAGCAGCAGATTTTGCTCGAGCATCAAAATCAGGCCACGCACCACCAAATGCAGGGCGCCATCTTCCAATGCTTGGGCAGAATTGAGGCTGGTGTCGAGAACTTAAATCATTTAGCACATGGCGGTAGTAGCAGCACCGGAAACTCCAGCAGGATGGCAAAGGTGCAGTCCGGCGCTGCTGGAGACCCAGCACCACTCACAGCGGAAAACGTGAAGGCTGTCGCGGAGCAAGCCGCTGTCGCTGATGGAGCCACGGCGAAATCAAAGACCAGTGCTAATCGCGTGTATCCAGAGGCTGTTCAAGTACCGGCAGTCTCCGTCAACGCAGGAGAACTACATAGACGTGCCTTTTCGCCTCCTACTCACAGCAGTCGGGCGCTGGGCATGCATGGCGGCCCTCCGTCGCGAGCCACTCGAGCTAGAGCAAGAACCGTACGCACTCGACTGGGCTGGTATCAAGGCTGAAATAGGTATTGACGGCAGAGCCGAATGGTCGACTGTGACCGGTGAGGCGGGAATGGCAGTGGACACAGATTGATGTATCGCTCGGCAGCTTTATAGCTTGGCGCTGTGTAAACTTTTGTGGATATCAAAAGAAGCAGCCCGAAGGAAGTCTATGGACATGTAAGCTTTCCCCTCAAATCATTCAACTCACCGTAATGCACGGTGCGCAATGTCACTCCTGTATTGCATGCCCTCGAACTTGATGCCTTTTACGCCCTCATAAGCCTTGTTGACTGCGTCTCGCAAAGTCTCGCCCACTGCAGTAGCAGCGATGACTCTGCCACCACTAGTCTTTAGCTGGCCATCTTTCAGGGCAGTACCGGCGTGGAAGTAGTAGATGCCATCTTTCTCGTTCGGGGTCGCGACTTCCATTGGCGTGCCTTTCGCGTAGCTGCCGGGGTAGCCGCCAGCTGCGACCACGACTGTACAGGCACTCTCGGGCAGAACCTCGAGCTTCTGCGACGACAAGGTACCATCTGTGCAGGCTAGCATGAGCTCAGCGAGATCTGATTTGAGCAATGACAAGCACGATTGCGACTCTGGATCTCCGAAGCGAACGTTGTACTCGAGCACGCGTGGCCCATTTGGGGTCAGCATGAAGCCAGTGAAGAGGCAGCCGACAAATGTCATGCCCTCTTTCCGCATGGCAGCAATGGTGGGTTGAAGTGTGGTCCGCTCGATCTCCTCGAGGACTTCTTTGGAAGCGATGGGCGTGGGAGCATGGGTGCCCATGCCACCAGTGTTCGGTCCCTCGTCATTGTCTCTTATCCGCTTATGATCTTGTGCGGGTGGCAAGCTGAGGATAGAGTGGCCGTCTGACAGCGACAGGATACTGATCTCGTCGCCAGTCAAGAACTCCTCAATGACCACACTATTGCCAGCCGAGCCAAACTCCTTTGACACCATAATCTCCTTGAGTGCATCATGTGCCTCTTGCTTGGATTGTGGGATGATAACACCCTTACCAGCAGCAAGACCATCTGCCTTGATGACAACACTGTAGTCGATCGAGTCGAGGTGCTTGGCGGCGTCGTGGTAGTCGGAGAAGTTCTCGTAGCGGGCGGTCGGGATGTTATTGCGCTTCATGAAGTCCTTGCTGTAGGTCTTGCTGCCTTCCATGCGAGCAGCAGCCTCGCTTGGCCCGAAGACCTTCACAGCAGGCAGGTGCTTTTGGAAGTGGTCGGTCACGCCTGCCACCAACGGTGCTTCGGGACCAGGCACGACGAAGTTGAGCTTGTTCTCCTTGGCATGCTTGACGAGAGCGTCGAAGTCTTCTGCCGAGACAGCGGAGATGTTCTTGCATTTCTGCACGCTGGGAATGGTGAGTACACAGCAGTGCATATAAGGATTGGACTGTTTGACCTCGCGCGGTGCACCTACCCAGCCGTGCCTCCGTTCCCAGGAACTACATGGATCTCCTCTACGCGATCACTCTGCGCCAACTTCCAGGCCAGAGTGTGTTCTCGGCCCCCATTGCCAATGAGCAGAATGCGCAGCTTATCGGCCATTGTTATTTTGTGTGCCAATCTTGTCGTTTGCATGTGACAGCGACGCTCACGAAATTTTGAAGCAGGAACTCGGGAGCGTGTTCCGGCATTCGGCAGTGTGGGGAAAGTGCGACCCGCTGCACGATCGCCACAATGACGCCTGCTGTGGCTGTGAAAAATCCTTGTCGAGTAGGCGAAGCTCCCTGTCTTGGCTGGCCGCGGATGGAGATGGGAGTAACTTGACGCAGCACTTACATATTAATGCTGGCGCCTGGAATTTGTATCATGGTTCGCAAACACCTGCACAGGAAGCGGCGACTGCGATAGACTAGGGAAGGCACACAGGCACACAAGCGCATCCATCTCGCAATTGAAAGCATCATCAACCAGCCTTCCTTCACATGCCATCCCGGCCAGTCTAGGCAGGCACGCGCTCGCTCACCCTGCTTCCGCTTCCGATATACTGCACACACACACCAGTTCGCACTGCAGTGTGAACTACAGTAGATTCTCGCAAATATGGTCACCAGAAAACCAGTCGCGCCAGCAGTCGACACTGCGCAGGCGAGTGCGTCAAAGAGCCCTGCTCCTCCATATCCTACCACGCCGACTTCCGGGGACCCGAAGACAGCGAGCAGTGTCTATAGCAACGATCTGAAGACGTCGCCGGCTTTCGATTTAATTGATATGCAAGAGGCTCGGACAAGGAAGAGAAGAGACTCGGATATTAGTTCGCACGGCACCTGGGACTCAGACGGCACTGAGAGGGAAGAAGATGATGACGAGAAGGATGATTTTGTGGACGTGCCGAAGCCGCTGAATTTCAACTCAAGTCAGCAGAGCATCAAGGAGGAGGTGAAGAAGGAGCCTGAATTGCCGTCAATATTAAGGCCCGGGCCTGCGACAGTGCCGCCAGGCACGAGGAATGAGCAGCAGAAGTACCATGACGAGGCACAGTCGAATCCTTGGCAGCTGGAATCCAACAATCCCTACAATAAGCAGAACGGGCTCGTGGAGAACGGCTCGCAGAAGAGTCCGGAGAACAGTCAGTCCATATGGCAACACCCACCTCCGCCGCCGAGCCAAGCACCTCCAGCAGAGTTGCCCGCTGTCAGAAGTCCAACCGAAGAGCTCGCACAGATGCAACTACAAGATAAACCTCTCGCGACGCCCTCATATAAGACTGCCGAGACATTGCCCGTACCCGCTCAAGGACAGCCTCCACTTGCACCAATCTCGCAGACCTCGCAAGCACTCCACGCCTCAAATCCCTGGGCAGAAGACCGAGGGCAACAACCTCCTGCGCCTCCGAAAGAAGCATTGCCCCCTGCGCAATCACAGCAGCCTGCTTCAGGAGCTCCCTACCCCGAAGACGACTATCTGCCACAGCCGCAATCACAACATCAATATGCGCCCCCATCAGGACCCCCGCCCGCCCATTCCGCTGGACCACTGATCGACCATGCCGAGCCTGCAGCATCACAACAGCTGCCTCCTATCTCAACAAACATTCCTGCAATGACCTCGCAGGAATCAGTGCCCGAAACCCCCAATACTAGAGATAGAAGGCAACGAAGCGAGCACTACCAGATCAAGCATGTCAATTGGCTTGACAATGGCAAGCTCAGAGAAGCGCCTGTCATCACGCAGAATGCCAATGGTCCTTGTCCTTTACTCGCACTAGTCAACGCATTGGTCCTATCGACACCTCCTGACCTCGACACTGCTCTCATCGAGGCTCTTAGGACACGCGAGCAGGTTAGCCTCGGCTTACTGCTCGACGCTGTCTTCGATGAGCTGATGTCGGGTCGACGAGGCGAGACTGCACACCAGTTGCCAGATGTCAGTGAGCTATACTCTTTCCTGCTGGCTCTCCACACTGGCATGAACGTTAACCCTCGTTTCGTTACACCCGTACAAACTCCCAAAGGGTCGTATGATGGCCATCCCGCTGCTATGAACGGCGTGCATCCCATCGAGCGAGCACAAAACAAGCCTGGCTGTTTTGAAGAGACGCGAGAAATGCGACTGTATTCCACTTTCAACATACCTCTCATCCATGGCTGGACAGCACCCAAAGGCAGTCCAGCATACAACGCTTTCGAGCGCAGTGCACCGACATTCGAAGATGCGCAAAACATTCAATTTGCCGAAGCAGAACTCGAAGATAAGCTCCGGGCGGAAGGTCTCAGCTTCCAGGAACAGCAGACCTTGGAAGACATCCAGACCATCAAGTCTTTCTTACAGACCTGGCCGACTCAGCTGACAGACCATGGTCTCGAGACGATCTCTTCAAGCCTCCAACCTGGTCAGACAGCGATCCTCTTTCGAAACGATCATTTCAGCACACTCTACAAGGAACCAAAGCATGGCGCTCTGATGACTTTGGTGACTGACGCTGGATATAGTTCGCATGCAGAGATTGTGTGGGAGAGCCTGGTCGACGTGAATGGCGCGGCCAGCGAATACTTTAGTGGGGATTTCCGCAGTGTCAGCCACGGCCAGGATTCAAGGCTGAACCAAGGAAACTCAGGCGGCGGGACGGAGGGATGGCAGACAGTACAACGACGGAATCATCGACAACAGGCTTCCGATTCAGAAGTACCGCCACCGCTGCCAGGTCCGCGGCCGCAATCAGTCACCTCGTCTCAAGCCCCAAATGAAGACCTCGGAGCCTCGGTGGCGGCAGGGATAGAGCAAAGAACAGCTTCCGAGCAAGAAGACCACGACTTGGCCCTAGCGCTTCAACTGCAGGAGGAGGAAGAAGACCAGCAACGTCAGCTCGATGCTCGGAGACGTAGAGAGCAAGAATTGTCGGAACAGTTTCTTTCATCGGAAAGTAATGGCGAACAACGACCTCCGATACCGCCAAGACGAAACCAGAATCAACGCTCACCACGTGGAAGCAGTACCAACATCCCTGTCAGCCAGCGTCCGAGCGGCCCTGCCGCTAGACCTGCCGTACATCGTCCAGGCCAGTCTTCTGATCCCGATGCGCCGCCTTCATATGAACAGAGCGCCAGTGATAGACCTTACAGACCTGCTGGAGCTACTGCGCCGCCGACTCAAGGCAATCCTCTCAACACTCTTGATCATCTGAGACGCACCAGTGCACATGGCCAGCAGAGTTCGACGTCTGTCAACAGCACGCCTGGCCACGGACGGAGACAAAGTCAAGGTAATCGTGTTCCAAGGAGGCAGAGCGGTATGCCTGATGGCCCTGCGCCGCCTTATGGTAGAGTACAGGGTGCGGCGAGCGTCAAGGACACGGAGGAAAGGTGTACGATCATGTAGTGCACGGTCATGTAGAAATTTTGGTCCTTTTGATTCATATGGGATGCATTGGGATGGGCAAGCGATGAAGACGACATCTGACGATATACATGGTGTTACGAGTGATGGATCACGGCGTAGATACCCAGACGATTAGCACTCTCTTTCTGCTATGCTCTTGTATGTTGTAATCTTGCGGGTCTTCTCTTGACCTTCATTCTTGGGAGGTATTCTATCCAAGGTGTTATCTTCTTCCTTTTCTTCTTCAGCTCTTTCTCTTGAGCATATGTACAACTTTTCCCACTTTTCGAATGGTCTGGAGCTTACACGTAAATTGCAACTGCTCAATCTCCAGACCCTCTATATAGTCTTACGTCCCTCTCCCTCCTTAGCATACAAATTCCTTTTTTTTTTCTTTTTCTTCAAATTTTTTTGCGTAACTCGGCATTCTTCTGCGGCCAATTCTTCTAGTCAGCGCTGAGATTCAATCCATCGACCACCCACGGGAGCTTTGAATCCTCTTATCGCTTCGTATACATAAGATGAAAGAATAGGCTGTCTCGAAGCTGCTCTGACATGGCCCGCGAGGAATTTATGGAAATCGTACTGTTCATACGCTTAGCGATGTACTGTTAATACGCTTAGCGATGTGTATTTTGCGGAAGAGCTCGTGGGATACATGTAAGGATGAGCGTGGAGCAGGGTATAGCGTGCTCGGGCTGCGATACCGTGGCGAATGTCGAATTGCCTGGGAGTGTGTCGATTTCTGTGCGATGTGCGAGATCGCGGTTTCCTGCATTGGTATATTCTCCGGTCGAAGTCCTAGAATAGGGAGTATGGAACGCTGCTCTCGGTGATTTCGAGGAGTACTCACTTCCTTCCAGTCATCCCGTTACGAGCACATAGTTGTAGTAAGCACGTTAAAGAACTCGTTCTGCATGCCGTCGAGTTTATGCGATCCTCCAGCCTAGCAAGCAGACATTTGCGTCTCGAAGATATGTAGTTACTGCAGCACAAGACACACAGTAGCAAGTAAAGATATCCTCGTCCCAATGCCACGCTGTTCACGAATTGAAGATCCTCGAGTACAGCAGCTCATGCCGCCCCATCCAGAGATCCATAGTCGGCACAGTGACCACAGCATCATGATGAGCAGGGTCTCCAGAGAAAGTTTTCCGGTGATACTCGATGCACCTCCCAATCGTCATCTGCAGCCTCGAGCTCGCCAGTACGGCCTGACTCTGATACGGCCCCATCACACTGGCCCTCACAGCTGCACTCAGCACTGCTTTCGCGTGGTTCAGCAGGAAGAGGTAGGAAGTCTCATGCTCGCTAAGATCCATGGCCGCGCAGACCGCGCCGAACAGAGGCGCGAAATGACCTTGTAAAGTGAACCCGAATGTGTCCGGAATGTTGGATTTCAGCTGAGTTGCAAAATTCGTGACTTCGGCGGTCCTCAAGGATGTCGGGTTTGCTGCACCGTTTAGGGCGCGGGTCCAGACTTCAACTAAAGCTTTTCCTTGAGTCGTACTGGCTCTTCGCGCGACCGTGCAGGGGGTTGAGGCGTCCATGTCGTTGTCGAGTTCTGTGAGGCGAGAGGGGTGGTGGAAGGAGTTGAGGACGTATGGGAGGCTTGTCGAGGCGATGTTCTCTAGGCTTTGCTCTAGGAATTTCTCGAATGAGCTCAGCTTGGTGGATGAGGCTTGGGGGCCGGACAGGCCTTTGTGAGCGAGGAAGGATTCGAGGCCAGAGGAGAATGCAAAGGACCCGAGCGGGAGTGCTGAGTCTGAGAGCAATAACATGTTGTGTAGTGCTGGATTCGGCATGCTTGTGGGACGCGGCCCGTCAACGAGACCAGTTCGAAGAGCCATATCGTGTCCCAGAACTAGCCTGGTTGGTGCCAAGACTGATGAGTGAACGGAGTGGCTACTGTACCACGCTTTCACCTACATCATGCTTATTCTCGTCACAAATCTTCTCGCTGGACTATTGCCGCGTCCACGATGCGTTTGATGATGGATGCATTGTCTAAGGTAAAGCTGGGTTGTGGACGTGTTACTTGTGAGAAATATCACATTCGTTATTATGCTCCGCCGTATTCGCGATATCGGCTATGACCATCGGCAGAACATCATGGCTACCAATGAACGATGTGGCATACACTCGGATTGTCCCCCTACGCTTCTCATGACCTGTAGCATATCAATCATCCAGACTTCGATTTCAACCCCAGGCCTTTATCCAACAGCATGAGTTCAATGGAGCAATGGAAAGAGATATCTGCAAAGGCAAAACAGAAAACACTCGACAGCATTCCTGCAGAATGGAGACTTCCAGAGGAAAAGCTGCCGGCAGACGATGTATTAGATGTGACAGGATTTCCGGCTCAGTCTGGACTACTTTCAAAGAAGGAACTTGAGATTACCAACAGTCTCGCAACGGAGATCGTGGCAAAGATAGCGAAGGGAGAATGGTCCTCCGAGGCCGTGACTCTAGCTTTTTGTAAAAGGGCTGCGCTCGCGCATCAATTGACCAACTGTCTGACGGTCATCATGTTCGAAGACGGCCTCAAGCGAGCCAAGGAGTTAGATGCCGAGTTCAAAAAGACCGGGAAAGTCACTGGTCCTTTGCATGGCTTACCGGTCTCTTTAAAGGACAACTTCAATGTTCCAGGTTACCCTTCCTCAGTCGGCTTTTGCTCTTGGGCATCTGAGCCTATGAACCAAGAAAGCAGCATTGTGACCACATTAAAGAATCTCGGTGCGGTGCCCTATGTGAAGACCAATGTCCCCACTGCCATGATGATAGCGGAAACGGTCAACAATTGCTATGGCAGGACCGTCAACCCCCTGAATCGAGCGACCACTTCTGGGGGGTCTTCAGGCGGCGAGTCAGCTCTGATCGCCTTACATGGTTCACCACTCGGCGTCGGGACTGACATTGGAGGCTCTCTACGAATACCCGCGGCTTGCACCGGCATTTTCACATTAAAGCCCAGCGCAGGACGATTTCCCCACTTCGACGCAAGGTCTGGACTAGCAGGGCAAGAGGCGGTACCCAGTGTTCATGGCCCGATGGCGAGAAGTATCGCGGATCTACGTTTGTATACTGAGAACGTGATTGGCACACAGCCTTGGAACCAAGATCCCAAGTGTTTGCCCATTCCATACCGCAATGTTGAGCTAAAGGGAAAGCCAAAGATTGCTGTTTTGTGGGACAATGGCATGGTCAGACCTACTCCACCAGTCACCAGAGCTCTCAAAGAAGTTGTCGAGAAGCTCAAAGTCAAAGGCTATGAAATCGTGGACTGGCCAAATACCGACCATGTAGAGGCGATGCAGCTGCTTGGCCAATTCTTTGTCGCAGATGGAGGCAAATCCGTGGAGAACATTCTGAAGCCTGTGGGCGAGCCATTCCGACCTGAGATGAAAGCATATGAAGATGCACAAGAACTTGGCTCGCATGCACTCTGGCAATTGCAAAAGCAGAGGACGGCGCTTGCAAAACGCTATCTCGATCGCTGGGAGGCAGTCGGCGGCCTTGATGCAATTCTTGGTCCTACTACACCTTATGCCAGTGCGCCAAAGCATGGTCAATTCACGCATGTGGGCTACACTTGTGTCTTTAACATATTAGATTACAGCTCAGTGTCATTTCCGTCCGGTGTAGCGGTTGACAAAGCAAAGGATACGATGCCGGCCATTGAGACATATCATGGTGAGGAAGACGAGACAACGCAGCAGCAATACGATCCGGGGCTTGTTCATGGCCTGCCGGTGAGTCTCCAGCTGACAGGCCGCAAACTCGAGGAAGAGAAGATCCTGGCACTGGCAGGAAAAGTGGTCAACGACCTCCAGTAATCGGAGTCCATGCGAGTGCTGGCGAATTTCACACTGTGGTGGCTGTTCCATAAACACTAGACTGGTCGTCAAGTCGTTCCCGCTACTTGTTGTCTTGCATCCACGATGCCTCCTGAACAGTTATCGATCTGCTGCGGAAAGCATTGCCATGCGTGGCAATGTGTGTAGGTCAATCCGATCCGTCCTTGCATGAGGAAGACAGAGGAACTGTCTTGAAGAAGTCGTCCGGTTCAATATAACCTTTTCGCGGGCAATGGCTCAGAATGTCACTTTTGGAACAAAGAAACAGCTGCGGGCTCTCCTCTACTTTCTCATCTATCAGTCCTGGTGACTGGTACTGGTCACAGTCGATTTCTGGCACGGCCACGGACCTGCAAATATGTCAATCCTTGGTAACCATATTTTGAAGAGATCGAGAAACGACCAATGGCGCTCAAGTTTGCTCGTGAGGATGGTGAGGATGTCGTAGAGGTCGAAAAAGTATTTTGGAAGATTGCAGAAGGCTGGCGAGAAGCTGAGTCGCGGTAACGATGGACTTTTCGAAGTGGCGCCTGCATTCGCTTTTAAGGGGGCGAGCGTTTCGCTCTGCTTTTCCGTAGCAATCTCGAAAGCAGAAAACACAGCAAACCCATCAATTCGTCCTTCGACGTGCAAATCACTTGGGTATTGACAAGCATGATCCATCACCCAAGCGATCACAGTTTTGGATGCGTTCCTTGAACTCATTCACTATCATGCCCTGGAACACATATTCCCGGTAATCGATATAGTGGAAACCATACTTCCAAAAATCATTTAGAATGCTCAACAGAACCAGGAAACCGTCTACACACATCTAGAGTCCATTAGCGTACGCCACGACGAAAACCGGGACACCAGCACGACCAGCGACTCTGCAGCCAGTAGATCGAGAAAGAAAACAAAAAGCCAAGTCGAAGAAATCCAGAACGCAGAGTCAAGATTTCGGAAATCTATCAACTAATATGTAAATCAGGCTAAACAGCATCGCGATCAGATACAAGAAAAGACAATCCGATGATCATGAACGCGAAAGGTCTGAAAAGTCCATTCGCTGTTTGTTTTCGCGAGTGTTGCTGGGTCTTCCAAGTATGCGGGACAGCCATGAACGATATATATGAAAACTCCTCCGAAGAAAATCTCGTTCGTCTAGGCTTGAACGCGAGAGCATTCAACAAGGCCGTCTTGCCAGAGCCGCTGGGTCCCATGATCGCAAGCATTCCTACTATATAAACAATCTAGCGCGAGTTGGTTAAGATAGATGTTAGTTTCTTAGTCTTTCGATCTTTGACCATAATCTGGAGACTCTTGCATGAGAAGCTGTCTACTAGGTCATTGATCAGACGTGCTGACTCCTCAACATCATTCTGTTCCAAAACGAAGTTGTGAGAAGCTGGTGGCGTGACTGGCGTTGCCATCTTCTCGTTGGACTCCGTGATTGTCGCTCGGAACTCGCTGTAGAGGTAGATTCTTGTTACAGGCGAGATGAAATCTTTGGCATAATAAGCATGATGACGGCTCATTCACTTAGGCACTTGAGAATGAGGAGAAACGGCGAAGTCGGATCGGGAGTATGAGGTCTAGTACCTTCCAGTCATCAACCCGTGATTAAGGCTGAATGCAAGCAACGAGGCCGCTCTTCGCCTTGAACACAATCGGGAAAGTCGGCCATTGATTCGTGGAGGCTATGCTGGTCGAGTGGATGTGATGCGGCGAGGCTGGAGAGGTCCAAATCCCCTAAATTTCAAGATTCGGGCGCATCAGCGTTGATGCATTTTACAGCGACAAGGCAACATCGAAGCAGATTCGACGACAGCGCTCAGAAGGGCATCGAGATGTGTCCTCTCTAAGGCCGAAGGAACGGTGTTGCATCAAGGTAGTGACGAAGACGTGTATGCGAGTTTCATGACCGAATGTATGAGGCTGTTCTCCACTGACCGTAGGGCGGCTGAAATGACCTTCATCGGTCGAATCACTCAGACCGTTGATGCCATCTGGGAACGACGCTGATCAGTGTTGGCCTTTTTTACTTTGGCAATGCTCTGATCCTCGGCGAGGCGATTTGTGCAAATGGTGTCCGCCCAAGGGAATGCTCGTGCTTCTTTGTTTGGCCACCTGTAGACGACTGTGTTGGTCTATAGCCTCATCATGTCCATGCTCTTGATGTTGGCCCTGGCATAGGACCCCCATCTGCTTGCCTGATTCTTTCCTTTGTATGGCCGCCTGTCAAGGCCCCTAAAGGCGTGTGTGAGGATTTGCTATGAGACCAAGCGTAGCAAGGATTGAATCGTCCATAGAGAACGATGATCTCACAAGTGCAATGCGTGAAGAGGTGTGGTGTGAAACAAGAAGGTACGATTACGATTACGAGTGAGTGGAGAGGATCACCCTGCAATCTTCGGTCGCGCTTCGACGTCTTCCTCTCCTTTCCTAACCACACCTTCACTACACGAACACACATCGGCCACCACAAGATCGGATTCGTGTGTAATGATCTTACAAGCGCGATAAGAAAAGTAAAAGATGTAATAGGATCGGGAGCGATGAGCTGTCCTGCTCAAGTTTGGATCGACATCTCAGGACATCTTTCTCCCTCTGGTCAAGAATGATTCTACAGCTGCAAGCATTATCTGCGGCTTTTGCAACTCTGGGTATTAAAGATATCGCCATGTCACAAGCTTAGCCAGAAGGACAGTAGCAGCTCACTGCTCTCAACATCGTTCATAACCTCCCGCGCCCAGAGCAGATGTCTAGGCCCAAACCACACGACAACCTCTTACTCGTACACACGATCCCTCTATAGAGCCATGCCCGCCAGCATGACAGCCACACCGGCACCAAGAAGAGGTCCTGCAGTCGCAACCGCTGCAGCTCCGTCAAAGGTCGTGGCGGGGGAAGTGACAACCTC